>SSNS01000920.1:10506-40487 GCA_006937985.1 Aphyosemion australe
CTCGAACCTCGCATCACCATTCGAAAACTATTGCACCGGTTCGAAAAATTCCAAAACCGTCAGCGGCCGAAGGCTTTGATGGTGCTCTGTGTGAATTTTTGTGTGCCTATCTTTAATATTGTAGGAGATATGACGAGTACAGTTTAGCTCTCGGAGAGCGATCGAAGCACCTGAGCTGAGAAAAAATTGAATGGCTGCCAATGGGAGAAAATCTGGCTGACTCCTCCTTCTGAGCCTCATAGCGCAAAAACCGTGGCAGCTACAGCAAAATCGAGACCATCCCATCGAAGCAGACAAAAAAACCTACTGTTTTTGAGAAAATTACGCGTCTACCCCAAAAGATGTGGTCGTAGCAGAATTTCCCCTTCGGGATTTGAATCTGAAGCTGTCAGTCACAGTGGGAAAGGCATGACCATATTTGGGACAGCACAGCCCAGCTGCTGGGAGGAGAAATATTTTAAAACCTTTCCAAACTAGTTAACGCTACGACCACAATTTTTGGAGTACGTCCATAAATTATAGCTCAAAACGGAGGAAAATCCGTCAGCTTTCATCCAGCGCAAGTCTCATTTCCCTCGGTTCTACGGTTCTCTCATGGCACTTCCTGAAGTCGAGCAAAGTCGGTTTTCGGCCCTATTCTTTTGAATGGGGGACGGAGGAGAAAATCCTGAAATTTAAAACTCGTACCTCAAGTTTAACCTGTGATTATAGAAAAACCGTAAAAGATATCAAGAAGCTGAAAAAATTTGAAATAGTTGAACTTCTTTTGAGTTTGTTAAAAGTTGAATGAAGTCTCTAGGTTGAAGTTAACCCTGGCAAGTAAGAGGTCAAAAAGATGAACGATTTTGTTCAAAATTGAGCGATTTTAAGCATTTTCCATTCATTTCAATGGGCTGAAAAATGGCAGAAAAAGCTGAATAAATCGGAAACGGTTGAAGATATCAATACCAGGAGATATAGCCGGAAAGAGCTGAACGAGCTGAACGGTTTGATACCAAACTTGCTGAAATAGCTGAAAAACTGTAGGAGGAGATACAGTTCAAAAAACGTACGGAAGCAGAATAATAAGAAGAAGAAGAAGAAGAATAATAAAGAGAAACAGGAAAACAATAGTTTGAATGCATACTGCATTCAAACTAATGATCATTGACCTGATACAAGGGATCACACAAGTAAACAGTAAGCAGAATAAAATCAGGCAAGCAAGTATCGGCATGATACATTTTAAAAGCATTTGCCACCAGGAGCCACTTGTGAGCCAGGCCCATAGGCTGAAACCTTCTCCTGGCACGGCGTCTTCTTTCTTCATTTGTGCGAGCAGGTCATTCATGTGAGAAACTGTCATGGTTATGTTGTCAGCAAGGTCAGGGATCCAGGTGCAACACTGGGACCCTATTATGTGGCAGAAGCCCCCTTCGGCGGCCAGGAGCAGGTCTAGGGCTATTTGGTGTTCCATAAGCATGTTGCGTGCGGCTACCATAAATGGTGGGAGTGCTGACAGTCCTTGTGATGTGAGGGCAGTGAGGTTTTCCAGCTGCATGTGTAATCTATCTATGTGATGTGCGTTGTTCACTGTACCGTACCATGGTAGGAGTCCAGAGAGGCATTTTGTTCCTCCACTTATCACAGTCTTTTCACCCGCTTCCCTCTTGGTGCGGTAATGGGGGTAGTGGTGTGTGGAGTACACCAGCTGAGACTGTAGGGTCACTGCTGGATGGAGTTGAGTTCCAAATCCTTTGTCAGGTAGAGTGCAGTTGGAGTCTTCAGGGGACCAGGTACAGGTTGCGTAGTAGGTGTGCACGCACCTTTTCAGGTCTCCCACATTCAGATTTGGTCCTTTGGCGGTTGCTGCTCTCGTGAAGCAGATCTGGGGAGCTTCAGGCATTAATTCTGGTGCCAAGCTGGCCACTGGCTGCCTCAGAGTGCCAGTGGTGTCCTTTTTTACGTCGGTGCTGTTGATTCTGATGAGGTTATTGTGCCAAGCAGAACATGCAGGGACTATTGAAGTGTTGGTGTGCACCCACATCTTCTTCAGGCCTTCCCCTGTTTCGTGTGTGGGGTTTGCCAGGCCCAGCAGGATACAGAAGGTCTCTTCAGCAGTTGTTGGCTCTGGTTTTATCAGGGAAGAGTGCTGCTGTGAGTGGGGAAAAGGTGAGCACACAAAACAGGACATGTTGACTTGTGCTGCTATCACGATGGCTGAGACAGCGGCAAACCAGGTGTTTCCTCTGAATGGTTTGTCTTTCACTCGGACGTCTTCGTGTTCGTGTAGGCTGAATCCGGGCTGGATGATGGGCATGAATGGCTCAAGGCCTTTCCCATTTATTAGGATCACTTCAGTCTTTAGTTGGTGGGTTCCGGGATTTGCTGGTGCTGCACTCACAAAAGGGGTATGGGACGTAAAGGCGCAGATGGTCAATTTCCAGTAAGGACTGGTATTTTTCCATACTGAGAAGGTGAACTCTTGGCATTCTTGGTCTTTTAACGGGGGCTCGATTACTGTCAGGGTGAAAGCAGAGCTGGTTCCTGCATAACCCCCAGCCCTATCGTCGCTTCTGTCTACTGAGTGGTAATCTTCTACCTTCAGGTGGGATCTCCATGAGATGGCCTTGGGGTCAGTTGTGTAGCTTGACCAGTCTTCGTTGGTTTCAGCTACCAGGAACTTCCAGGACCAGGTGTACCACTCTCCGAGGGTGAGGTACCAGGTGAGCGGCTTCCTCCTCATCCTTTGGTTTGTGTCCTGCTGGGACTTTGGCGTATCTTTGGTTGGGTCGCTGGAGTACGGGAATGAGTCATATGGGATCCTTACAGTGGTGGTGTCATTTGTGGGAACACAGATGAGTATTCTTTCTTTGTCTTTGTTCAGGCACTTGTTTTAGGTCGAGTGTGCCTATGTCTGCTTACCTGTGTAGCTTTAGCTGTACTTTGGTTTGAGTGTTTCCAGTCTGATGCAGAGGGGACAACACTGCTAGACATCCTACTGTCATAACGCAACCTAGGAGCCATCTGGCATATGGGGGTCCCATTGTTGCTCAGTATACAGGTTGCTGGATCCCCAGCCTCTAAGCCGAGTTTACCGCTAGGAGACAGGGATGCTTTTCTGCTGAGTTGTGGGACCACAGACCCTATTCAGTCTGCATCCCCAGTTGGCTCAGACTTCCCCACTGCCTCGTGTCTAGGGACCCAGCACTTTCTGCAACTTACAGTGACTCAGATGTATCCAACTGGGTCTTTCAGCAATCTTTACAGCGGTGGGTGTTGTCAGTAACACCTGGAATGGACCCTCCCACTTAGGACTGGTCCAGTTCTTCCGCTTTATGACTCTGATGTAGACCCAGTCGCCTGGTTTGACCTGTTGTTGGTCTTCTTGTAACACAGACAGGCATTGTGGGCAGATTATTTGCTTTAAATATATCATGTGATGTCAGTAAGTTCCTCATATAGTCTGCTAGTGTCTGCTCTTCCTGTGCTTTCTCTAGATCTGGCACAAAGAGCGGTAGTTTGTATGGTCTGCCATAAATGATTTCAAAAGGCCATGGTCTTTTTGTTTCTTCCATACATTTTCTGGATCTATCATTACTAGGCAGTATCTGTAGGGACCACTCTGTGTGAGTTCAATGAAGTCCATGTGCATTGTTTGGAAAGGATATTCTGGTTGTGGAAACTGTCCTCTTTTGGGTCTCATGTTCCCTTGTGGATTGTGTTTTATACAGACTATACAACTTTTACAAAAAATCTTTAAGTAAGATTGCAAGTTGTATGTTGTAAAATGTTGTTGTATCATACTAGTCATGCGAGTGCGTGTGCGGCTGGCGCACACGTGATGGGGACTGTAAGCTGTTTCCTGTACAGGCTGGTAGATTCACTGAACTGCCACCCGTGGTTGTCTGGTTCTGTGTAATCTGTTGCTTCACAACCTGCTTTGGTCATAGGCCCTAAATCACGCCATTGTTGATTTGGACTTTTGCTTAATGATATGTGAGGCACTTCTGGGAGTTGGTAAAACGTTTGTAGTTCTGTGGACAACATCACACTTGCTGCTGCTGAGTGGTATCCATCAGAGACTATTATTCCTGTAGCCACCACAGCAGGGTCAAATCTAAAGAACAGTTCCTCATAGTCTAGGTCTGGTTGCATAACCACATGGGTGGTCACGTGAAGTGCATCGATTGCCATGCCATCCCTGCCCTTTGTCAGTTTTCCTTTTGCTTCTTGGAATAAAAGTGTTGTTTCAGTCAGGTTGTGGCGTAATCGTGCATCTAAGGAGTAATAGACTCCTGCTTCTTGCTTTTGTGCGTGCTGATGGTAAATTTCATTGCCATCAGTATGACACACCCTCATCCCATCTTTTATGGGAATAATTGCAATTCCAAGTTTTGTCGTGAGGTCTCGTCCTAACAAATTGACAGGGCAGCTAGGTGACATGACCAATGATGTTATTGCAGCTTTTCCTGTTTCTGGGTCTATTACAGTTACTGGTTGTGACAATGGCTCCTGATCGGTACTACCATTGGCTGATTTTACCCAAATGCTGTTGTTTGACTTTCTTAGACCTAGATTTTTTGAACTAATCACAGTTCTGCATGCTCCTGAGTCACACAGGAACATGACATCTTTACCATTTATTTTTAGTGTGAGAAAAGGTTTTTCTTTGAGTGCATTTAGTAGTTCCCATGCTCCCCATATGTTCACCATCTCATCCGCTGGGGAATCCATCTGTGGAGCAGGGGAAGCTAGTCATTGTTGTCCTGAATTTGGTTGCCCTCTAAATCCTCCCCATGTAAACCCACGGCCCCTGCCACCTGTTTTGTTTTTGGGGCAGTTTCTGGCCCAGTGATCGGACGCCCCACAGGTCCAGCATCCTTCTTGCTCACGACTTGAGTCATTTTGTGAGGTTGTATGAAATTGATGCCTCCCTCTACCTCATCCCCGTTGATGACCGCCCCTCGCCCCCCTATGTGGCTTGGCACTGCCTCCATGGTTGAACACATCATCTGCTGAGTAAAACACTGTGGGGCCCCTGTTCCCGGGATAAGGTTTGGGCTTCTTCCTTTCCAAAACAGACACAGCATGCCACACGTGTGTCACTAGGTCATTTACACTGCAGGTTTCCCAGGTAACGAGGTGATTCTTCAACTAGGTAGCGACTTGAGGCTGTAAACCCAACATGAGCCCACTTCTGAGCTGCTGCTGATAAGCCGAGTCTGATGCTTCAGCGTGTGGGATCCTGCTATGAATTTTAAACTCAGTTTCGTATCTGAACTTGAAATCATCCACATCCTCATTAGGTTTCTGTTTTATGCCTGCCAAATGGCTATAATTTGCTTTCTTTTTAAATTGAGTTCTCACTCTCTCACACACTCCCTCATAGGCTGTTCTGTAGTGGCCCTGAGTCAATAGTTCTTTGAGTTGTGGGAATAAAAATGGGGCACCTCCTTGAGACCCTGTGTAGTTTCCTCTCACTTTGTACCAGTCTTTCCCTAAAGAAGCTGACACTGCTTGCCCCAACTCATGGCCATTCAGTTTTAAGGAGTTCAGGACACCTGTCATGTCCTCCACCCATTTATCTGGGTCCTCTTTAGGGGGCGGTACATTTTCAACAGCTTCTCTTGCCTCCCTCAGGGTCCAAGGCCTGAATACTCTCATTGTAACTCCACTTTCTCCTGAGGACACTTCTATAATGGGGTGTGCATCTACAAGAACTTGTTCTTCCTCATCATTTCCTTCACTGTCCTTTTCACCTTTTTGATTAAGTTCTTCTATTTCCTTTTTTTTTCTTTCTGTTTTATTTTGTTTAGGGCTTGCTGTGCTAATGATCTGTTTGAGGAATTTCTGTCAGGTTTTAGAGAGCATCACAGCACTGAAACCACATTAGTGAAAGTTACAAATGATATTCTCATGGCCTCAGATAAGAATCTTGTGTCTGTTCTGGTCTTGTTGGATCTCAGTGCTGCTTTTGACACAGTCCATCGCAATATTCTCTTAGAAAGGCTTGAACATGTTGTAGGGATCAAAGGAACAGCGCTAGGCTGGTTTAAATTTTATCTATCCAACAGATTCCAGTTTGTTCATGTACATGAGAAATCTTCTTCATACTCTAGAGTTACTTGTGGAGTACCACAGGGTTCAGTGCTTGGATCAATTCTTTTCACTATATATATGCTTCCAATTGGTAAAATCATTAAACAGCATAGAATAAATTTCCACTGTTATGGTGATGATACTCAGTTATATTTATCCATAAACCCTGATTAACCTAATCAGTTAGGTAGATTACAGGCTTGTCTTGAAGACATAAAAATCTGGATGACTCTAAACTTTCTGCTGTTAAATCCAGACAAGACTGAAATTATCATCTTTGGACCAGAACCTCAGAAAAGGAATCTGCTTAGTCAATCACCTGATCTAAACGGTATTAAATTAGCCTCCGAGAACAAAGTAAAGAACCTCGGTGTAATCTTTGACCAGGGCATGTCATTCAAATCCCACGTTAAACAGGTTTGTAGGATTTCCTTTTTCCACCTTTGGAATATTGCTAAGATTAGAGCATCCTTTCCAGGAGTGATGCTGAAAAACTGGTTCATGCATTTATTACCTCAAGATTGGATTACTGCAATTCATTACTATCAGGAGGTCCACAGAATGTAGTCAAAAGTCTTCAGCTGGTCAAAAATGCTGCAGCCAGAGTTCTGATGAGAACTAAAAAGAGAGACCACATCTCTCCTGTTTTAGCTTCCCTACATTGGCTGCCTGTTAAATTCAGAATAGATTTTAAGATAGGTGAGGGATCAGACAAAGCGCAGCCCAAAGACCCCTTATGATGAGTTCGACAGATGGATGCAGTGTTCCCTCGCCTGCACGCGGGTCACCGGGGCCCCCCTCTGGAGCCAGGCCTGGAGGTGGGGCACACTGGCGAGCACCTGGTGGCCGGACCTTCACCCATGGAGCCCGGCCGGGCACAGCCCGAAGAGGAGACGTGGGTCCCCCTTCCCATGGGCTCACCACTCGGGGAAGGGGCCAAAGCGGTCAGGTGCAGTGTGGAAAGGGTGGTAGCCGAAGGCAGGGACCTTGGCTGTCTGATCCTCGGCTACAGAAGCTGGCTCTAGGCATGTGGAATGTCACCTCTCTGGTGGGGAAAGAGCTGGAGTTGGTGTGTGAGGTTGAGAGGTTCCGACTAGATATAGTTGGACTCACCTCAACGCATGGCTCTGGCTCTGGAGCCAGTTTCCTCGAGAGGGGTTGGATTCTCTACCACTCTGGAGTTGCTCCCACTGAGAGGCGCAGAGCAGGGGTGGGCATACTTCTTGCTCCCCATCTTGGTGCCTGTACGTTGGGGTTTACCCCGGTGAATGAGAGGGTAGCCTCCCTCCGCCTCTGTTTGGGGTTGACGGGTCTTGACTGTGGTTTGTGCTTATGCACCAAACTGCAGCTCAGACTACCCACCCTTTTTGGAGTCCCTGGAGGGGGTTCTGGAAAGTGCTCCTTCGGGTAACTCCCTCGTTCTGCTGGGGGACTTCAATGCTCACGTGGGCAACGACAGTGAGACCTGGAGAGGTGTGGTTGGGAGGAACGGCCCCCCTGATCTGAATCCGAGTGGTGTTCTGTTATTGGACGTCTGTGCTCGTCATGGATTGTCCATAACGAACACCATGTTCAAGCATAAAGGTGTCCATATGTGCTTTTGGCACCAGGATACCTTAGGCCGCAGGTCGATGATCGATTTTGTTGTCGTTTCATCTGATCTGCGGCCGCATGTCTTGGACACTCGGGTGAAGAGAGGGGCGGAGCTGTCAACTGACCACTATCTGGTGGTGAGTTGGCTTCGATGGTGGGGGAAGACGCCGGTCAGACCTGGCAGAACCAAACGTGTTGTGAGGGTCTGCTGGGAATGGCTGGCAGAGTCACCTGTCAGAAGGAGCTTCAATTCCCACCTCCGACAGAACTTTAAACGTGTCTCGGGGGAGGCAGGGGACATTGAGTCCGAATGGGCCATGTTCTGTGACTCTATTGTCGAGGCGGCTGACCGCAGCTGTGGCCGCAGGGTGGTCGGTGCCTGTCGTGGCGGCAATCCCCGAACCCGCTGGTGGACACCAGTGGTTAGGGATGCTGTCAAGCTGAAGAAAGAGTCCTATCAGGACTTTTTGGCCTGTGGGACTCCGGAGGTAGCTGATAGGTACCGGCAGTCCAAGCGGAATGCGGCTCGGGTGGTTGCGGAGGCAAAAACCCGGGCATGGGAGGAGTTCGGTGAGACCATGGAACAAGACTTCTGTACGGCTTCGAAGAGATTCTGGTCCACCATCCGGCGCCTCAGGATGGGAAAGCAGTGCACTACCAACACTGTTTACAGTTGGGAGGGTGTGCTGCTGACCTCGACTCAGGACGTTGTGAATCGGTGGGCCGAGTACTTCGAAGACCTCCTCAATCCCACCAGCACGTCTTCCAGGGTGGAAGCAGAGTCTGGGGACTTTGGGTTGGGCAGTAACTTGATGCAATCTGCTGGGTTCCTTATATAGGAAACTTTTTTACTGGTTGGCTTAATAAACTGAACTGTATTGGAATGTTTACTTTGTGAAGTGCCTTGAGACGATTCTTGTCGTGATTTGGCGCTATAGAAATAAACTGAATTGAATTGAATTGAGGATGTATTTGAGGACCTAAGCACTGCGGGAGGCCATTTCACAAACCTCTAATGACTACACAAATAATGCTTGTATTTTTGTTTTCTGTGCAAATAGGTTTGTTGTCACACTTTACATTTGGAGGATTTAAATTTTGTTTGGGTTCTTGTTCATATTGTTTTAGAGTGTTATCATTTTTCCTTGCTTTCAAGAAAACCAGAATGGTTTGTAAATTTCTGAGTATGTTTGTGCACATTTGTACACAACAATAAAACAGTTATAAACTAGTTGTTTTTGTTGTTTTGTTTACCTTAGTGCAACAGCCAATCTCTGTTTTGGTTCTATAGCATCTCTGTAGTTGGCTGCTTGTCAGCTGAGTTCATGACCAATGAGAGATAGGAGCTCATCCATCTGCTCAGCACTCATCCTAAAGTACTGATGATGACGTTGGCTGTCCATCCTCGGTTCTTGAACTAGATGGTAGAACTCCCCTTGATGTCTCCGGCACTGGTTGAGGGGATGCACCCAAATCCTGCTCCTACCTCTTCCCCGTAATATTGCAATGAGAATAACAAGTACTAGTGCTCTTCTTCTACTAACAAGCGCTGACACGACAAGAAATATGTAAACATTGATATATTTACATTAAACATACTACATACTTTATAACACTCTGAATTGAAAATAAATAAATCACTAACCTCGGCTTGGATTTCGATCCATGATTGCAAAATGATAGCAAATGATAGCACAAACAGAAAACGTGATCATCCTGGTACACAATAACACAAATGCAATATTCAGTATGTGTTCTATACTTGTGCAATACTGGATTCACATTGTTGTTTGTGTCTCTTACAGTATGCTGCATAGTGCTGGTACCAAGTTTGTTTTTATCTTTTATTTGTGGTTTTTTAGTGATCTAAGATTACAATACTAGATTACTGCCTATGTGTATATACATGTATCCTTGTTTTTTTATTTCTCTTCTAATTACCCTTTGAGTGATGGTGCTGCTGTGACAAGTGAATTTCCCCACTGTGGGATCAATAAAGTCTATTCTATTCTATTCTATTCTATTCCCTGGTGGTCCCTGTAGAAGCACTGCCCCAAGACCCCTCTCAGAAGCACGAGTTTGCAAGATAAAAGTACTTGTAAAACCTGGTGAGTGTAAAACTGGGTTCTTACTTAGTGACAGGCGAATATCCTTAAAAGCTGCCACGGCCTCTGCTGTCCACCGAACCTTGTTGGGGCATCGTGAGCCAGTCATGTCTGTTAGGGATGCTGCTCTTGCTGAGAAGTTTGAAATAAATCTACTGTAGAATGCAGCCATCTGAAGAAAAGATCGCAGCTGTTTTCTGGTCTGTGGAAGTGGAGATGATGCAATTGCATTAACTTTGTCAACTTGTGGTTTAATTGTCCCACCTCCAATGGTAAATCCAAGGTACTGTATTTCAGTCTTAGCAATAGCACATTTCGCTGGATTGATGGTAAGACCTACAGTCTGCAGACGCTCTAGGACCTCCCTTTTATGCTCCACATGTTCCTCCCAAGTTCTTTGGAATGTTGCTGGGGCCCCATGCAGGGGCCCCATGCAGACTGAATGGTAGGACTGAACTCAAACAACCCCCAGGGGGTACGAAATGCTGTCAACTCTTGGGACTGTTTGGTGAGGGGAACTTGCCAGTAGCCCTTAGACAGATCAATAGTTGTCAAGTATCTTGCTCCACCCAGGTGCTCAATGAGATCATCAATACGTGGCATCAGGTAAGAGTCAAATTTAGAAAAGAGTTGAGGTACCTGAAGTCGATACAAAATCGGATTGCGCCATCCTTCTTCGGAACCAACACAACAGGGTTGCACCACTCACTTTTTGAAGGTTGGATGATTCCTAGAGACAGCATGAGGTCCACCTCCTCCTTCAGCTCCACCAGGAATCGTTCTGGTATCCTGTAACTCATACGTCTCACAGCTACATCAGGTTTCAGGGCAATGTTGTGCTCCACCAGGCTGGTGTGGCCTGGGCACGCTTGAAATATACCTGATATAATCAGAGGTGTTACCTGAGATTGTTGCTCACTGGTGAGATGGCTTAGGTCCAGGGCAGAGGATGTTACTGAAGGCAAGTAGTCCTTAACTTCTTCCTCCTCATCCACACCATGAATAAGCAACACCTCTTTTTCATTCTCAGTGCGTGGAACCCACTCCTTGAGAAGGTTGACATGCAGCACTCTACTCCCCCGCTGGAGACCTGGGGCCTCATTTATCAAACGTTCGTAGAAACGTTCCTATATTCCCTCCTACGGATGAAACTTAGAATGTGTGTACGAACAGTCAATGTCCTGATTTATGAAACATGCGGTGGCCTCTCGTACGCATGTTCCTCCGCAATCGTCTGATGATAAATCCCACCTGTGTGCGCATTAAGGCGCTCGTGCCCGTGTATCGTCATTTACATACAGAAACGCCCTCAATTAACCATATTTGGTCACACTACATCCTAAGATCGGGAGGGGATTCCCTGGGTTCTTCCCGGAAAAAAAAAGAAAAACTTTATTGACAGCGAGATCCAAACACCGGACACTTGACAACGCGTGTATGATCGGGGATCAGAGGAGGTTCTGGAGGTTGTTTTATTTGTAAAACAGAATCTGGACTGGAATCGGATCAGTGCGCTGCGCTCACGGAAGAGCCGTTCCCTCCAGAGTGCTCTCTGCTCTGATAAATCCTCCAATAATAATAATAAGAATAAGAAACAATCTTTTATGTAGCGCACCTCAAGAAAAATCACGGGGCGCTTCACAAGGACAAAATAATTAAATTAAATTAAAACATAATAAATAAATAAATCCTAAATGATTTAAAACATCATAAAATGGGAAGAGTAAACATTGTGATTACAAAATAACACGAAATCAGCCGTTCTACAATGTCAGATTCCCATCGGTCACGGGTGTTTTAGCTCCAATAATGTGACACAGCTGTTTATCCACCTAAATAATTATTTATTGGGTAGAATAATTAGTGGATGAGGAACACGCGTGGATCACTGAGACCTTCAGAATTGCTGTTCCCTCGTTCTGCCACTAGATGCTGTTCCTACGCATGGTCACAGCTGTTCTTATATTTAGGAACGTTTTCACGCACAAGTACAAATTGGTAAATGCCACACAATGCGTGAAATCGTTGCCACGCACGAAATACGCACAGATCTGTACGTAAGTACGGTTGATAAATGAGGCCCCTGGTGTTGAGACTCTGTAGGTAGTAGGTCCAAGTTTATTTTGCACTTCAAAAGGCCCCTGCCACTTTGCCAGCAACTTGCTGTCAGAAGTTGGCAACATAACCAAAACTTTCTGTCCAGGGACAAAACTTCTGTGGCGGGCTTTTTTATCAAACCAAACATTTTGGTGTTGCTGAGCTGCTGCCATGTGACTCTGAGCCAGTTCACTCATCTGTTCCAGCCTATCCATCATATGGACAACATATGAAATAATATCCACAAGTTCCTCTTTATTTTGATCCCCTTCCCATGAGTGTCTCAGCAGGGACAGAGGGCCCCTCACTTCACGGCCATAAAGGAGCTCAAACGGGGAGAAACCAGTGGAGGCCTGAGGAACTTCCCTGTAGGCAAATAGGAGGTAAGGCAGCCACTGGTCCCAGTCAGACCCTGTATCATTGACAAACTTACGAAGCATTTGTTTGAGAGTTTGATTAAAGCGCTCCGTTAGCCCATCCGTCTGAGGGTGATATGGGGTTGTCCGCACGCTCCTGATGCCCAACAGCTTATACACCTGTTTCAAAAGTATGGACATAAAATTAGTGCCTTGGTCAGTCAGAATCTCCTGTGGAAATCCAACCCTTGAGAAAAGTTGAATTGATGAAGAAGCCACATTCTTTCTCCATTGGTTTTTCTTGCTTTAACACAGTATTACGATGTTTTATTTACCTTAAATCACTGACGGTTTCGGCGACTCACTGTCGCCATCTACAGAGTCACGCCACATTCTTTGCTTTAACAGTTTTCAATAGAAAAACTTCAGGATATCTTGTGGCATAGTCTGTAATGACCAACATAAAGCGGTTTCCAGCTTTACTCTTTTCCACAGGACCAACTATGTCCATGCCGAGTCGTTGGAATGGTGTGCCAATGACTGGAAGAGGGTGGAGTGGAGCTTTAGTGGGGACTCTGATTGAAGTCTTCTGACACTGAGGGCAACTTCTGCAAAACAAAGCAACATCTGAGCATAAACCAGGCCAGAAAAAGTACCGCTTAATGCGAGCAGTGGTCTTATGTTTCCCCAGGTGGCCAGCCCAGGGAATGGAGTGCCCTAAAGTGAGCACTGTTTAACGAGCCACTTTAGGGACCACTAACTGCTTAACCTGGCCATGTTGGCGGTATAAGATGCCATCTTGCAGAATGTACTGTTCTTTATTTGTGTCAGATTCCTTCTCTTTTGCCCCCAGAAGCATGGCAGACAAGGTTGGATCATCCTGCTGCATTTGTCTGATGTTCGTTGGTATTAAAAAACCCAAAGACATTTCAGGAGCAGCTCCCACTGATGTTTCCTCAAAAGTGTGTTGAAATTTCTCACATCGTCTTTGACTATGTGGTATCCAAGACTTCCCGGGTGCAGTCTCTAGCTCAGACTCAAAGAAGGGTAGTGTACTGAGGGTTGCAAAATGCTCATCTGGGCTTTTAGCTTGAGCCCTTGTCAGAGCAACATTACAGCTTTGCACTTCTCTTAACAAATCGTAGATCACTGGCAGGTCCTCCCCAAGAACAACAGGATAGGGTAGGTTATCAGCTACCCCAACCTTTAACAGATAGGGAGCCCCCTGCACCTCAATAAACAGCAGTGGGGTACAATTTTTCATCACCATGTACACAGCAAAGTGTTATGGTTTCAGAAGGACATGTATAGTCATATTTGCTGTGCACCAGAGTCTGTGTGCTGCCAGTATCTGTTAAAGCCTCAATTTCTTGATCATTCATCTTTATTGTGGTGATTTTATTTAGCTGCTTTTCCTCAGGTTTCACATCCACATTCTGGTGAGGCACAAAACACATCTTGCCTTGATTCTTAGGACACATAGGCTTGGTGTGGCCTTCCTGTCCACAAAGGTGGCCTTTTACCCGGTTTGGGGGTGTTTGGAGGCAGGTTTTCCCTTGTAGGGAGCTTACTCACACCGGTTGCCGACCTCTGATGGAACTGAGAGGGTTGTGACCGACGTGAGTCTCTGGCAGCATTCCATGCACTGTTGCTCCATGGCCGACTTCTCCGAGCAGCTACAAACACATCAACCAAGGTGGCAGCTTCTGCAGCAGACTTTGGGTTATGCTCCTTGATCCAGACCTGACGCTAAGGACACAGCATTCTTAAAAATTGTTCCAGGATAATCACTTCACCAATTTGCTTCACACTTTTATCTTTAGGCTGAATCCATTTATCATAAAGTTCTTTCAACTTTGCATACAGCTCCTTGGGACTCTCATGAGAAACATCAAGGCAGCGAAATCTCAGCCTGTAAGTCTCTGGATTTATGTCATATTTTTGCAAAATGGCAGCCTTTACCTTCTCATAGTCCAATGAATCATCCACATCCATCCAAAATCCAATCTGACTGTGGCCAGTGATAAGCAGCTGCAATTCTCTCAAAGTGGTCAGAAAGTGTTCAATGTTATCTTCAACAGTTAATTTTTCCATTTTAGGACGATGAACAAGCATAGACTGACCTGTTGAGCTGGAGGCTGAGCCGGAACCCTCCAGTTCAGATGTTGCTGGAGTTTGATAAACAACTCCAACCGGCTCTGGATCACTGGATGTGGGCTCAGGCACTGGAGTTGTTCTGTCTTGAACCTCCACCTGTAGCAGTCGAAACTGATGTTGAAAATTCTTAAAGCGTTGCTCTTGCTGTACAGAATCCTCTTTCTGCTTTTTATCTCGTTCTTCCTGTTGCCCCATCAAGGTCTGAAGAATTCCAGCAATATCAAGCAGTGTTGGCTCCCTGATTCCTTCATCCTCAGTGTTTCCAGTCCTGGCCGAAGCTCCTTCCTCCATCTCCTTTACCATCTCCAGCCGCTGTAATGCCTCTCTGGTCTCCATTCTGTTTCTCTTCCTTGGGCGTGCACCCCTTGGCATGGCTCAAGTCTTTTTGGAGGACTAAAAAAAAGTTACTCACAAAAAGCTGAAAAATGTGAAGAAAAGGGCAAAAAAATTCTGTCTCCTGAAAAATCCCACCTCTGCCACCACGTGTGAGGGATCCAGTGGTAAGCATTAGTGATGGGAAAAATGAAGCGAAGCTTCGAGGCTTGTATCGAACCGGAAGGGGGCGTGTCCATGAAGCCCCGCTCCGAGGCTTGCTTCATTTCGCTGAAAACCACGTGACTGATGACAAACAAAGCTTCGTTTTGCCTGAATCACGTGACTGGTTCGTTTTCTGTGTCACTTTCAAAATAAAAGCTGCTGAACCTCACGGTGATTTGTGGGTTGTTTTGTTTGGTTCATGTGTCTTAATTTATTGAGCTTGTGGAAAAAAACAGCTGTCATCTTGATTTGCATTCCAAAAATAAGTGTAAGATGCGGATCACTAACACCATACCATACCATACCACATTTATTTATAGAGCACGTTTAAAAACAGCGTGTCAGCTGACCAAAGTGCTTGAACATAGTAAAAGGGCAACATAAAACAGATAAAAGGCAGTTAAACTAATAAAATAGGTCCTCACAAGCAGAGAATGTGTGACAGACCGATTAAAAAATAATAATAATAATAATAAGGCATAAAAATCAACATTTCAACAACACAAGACGCGAGTAAACATGAAAATTTGGATTTATGAATACAAGAAAAGAACAAAGTGAATAGAAATAAAATAAATTTAAAAAGAAAAGGATAAAAACAGTAAAAGATAGAAAGTCGATGTCAAGGACAACAACCACTATTTAAAACTTTACCTGGCAAAAGCCATTCTGAAAAAATGTGCCTTAAGGCAGGATTTAAAGTGTGTAAGTGAGGGGGCCAGACGCACTGAGAGTGGGAGTGCATTCCAGAGTTTAGGAGCAGCAAAAGCAAAGGCCCGCTCTCCACGGGATTTGTATTTCATTTTGGGTATGGACAAGAGGTGATGATCTGCGGAGCGTAGTGATCGGGTGGGAACATAGTGTGTAAGTAATTCGGACAGATAGAGGGGTGCTTTGTTATTAACAGCCTTATATGTAAAGATAAGAACTTTGAACTGTACACGGTACGCTACAGGGAGCCAGTGTAAATCAGCCAAAACAGGAGTGATGTGGCTTTGTCTATTTGTTCCAGTGAGAAATCTAGCTGCCGCATTTTGTACCCTCTGCAGACGGTTCATAGAGGTGGTTTTGACACCTATGAGAGTAGAGTTAGCGTAGTCGAGTCTAGAGGTGATAAAAGCATGAATAACTGATTCCAAATGTGGTCTCCTTAGCATGGGTTTCAAGCGTGTTATGCGGCGAAGTTGGAAAAAACAGGATCTCACAGTAACATTTATGTGCTGGGTCATGGACAGGTCTGCGTCAAGTTTGACCCCGAGGCTAGTCACACAAGAGCTAAAATTCAAGGAAGGGAGGGTAAATGTAGCCAATGTGTTTTTATCGGATTTAGGTTTAAAAATAATAGCCTCGGTCTTGTCTTCATTTAGCTGTAAGAAATTTGAAGCAAGCCACCCCTTTATGGCTGTAAGGCATTCTTGGAGTAGATGGGTGGAGCTGGTGTGATTCAAGGTAAAGTAAATCTGACAGTCGTCAGCGTACAGATGATAATGTATTCCAAACTTGGTTAAGATAGTGCCTAAGGGGATAATATAGATTGAGAAAAGCAGTGGACCGAGTATTGAACCTTGTGGAACACCCCAAGGAAGTGGAAGGTAAGGGGAGGAACAGTCACCAGCGTGGATGCTGAAACATCTGTTTGTCAAATATGATTTAAACCAGTTTAGAGCCTGCCCGTCAATTCCAACCCACGACTCTAATCTGCCTAGAAGAATATCGTGGTCTACTGTGTCAAAAGCTGCCGAGAGATCAAGGAGTAATAGTAGTACATGGGACCCAGCATCAGTTGCTACCAGAATGTCATTCAGCACACGAATATGAGCTGATTCTGTGCTGTAGTTACACCCAATGTAATTTGTGTAAGTCCACACTTTTGAAAACAAAATTATTTCCTTGACTGAAACAGCAGCTTCTTGTTATGTGAACATTTGCATAAACCACAATACAGGTTTGACAACACGTTTATTATGATGGCTGTCATGTTTCACTCCCAGCTCCAGAGACTGCGGAGCTTGCTGTCGAGTGTCAAACTGAAGCAATGTGTTCTTACAGTCTTTGGTTACGGAGCTGGGAGCTGCTGGAGCGCGATCCGAACACTTTGCAATCGGGGTGCATCAAAGCTGCATGAAAGCGTGATGGCACAGCTGCTGGGTGTTGGTGTGTTTTGGTCGGAGTGGATTATTGAGAGTTCTTCATTTGAGAGTTCTTCATGGCAAGTGTTCCTGGCACAAGCAAGAGGAACGCCTCTGATGTTTTTGTGATGTGAAAAGATTTTATTGACGTAGTTCATCCACATTTTCAGGTTCACACCTGTCAAGTCTCCCGTTTTGGTCTTGAAACCATTTTAAAAACCATAAACTATATTTACTTCTTATTCCGGGTGTCTTCCCGAATTATTATTAACTGAAAATGTCCGGTATTAAGTTCATTCACAGCATGGGGAATCCCTCGCTCTCACGGAAGACCCCCCTCCCCCCTCCTCACAGAGACGCTTCGCTCCAGAAGCTCCTCCCACTCTCATGTATTTTTAAACCCACAACTAGACGGGATCACCAGACGGAGCTCTGAATCCCTCTGTCAGTGCTCCTCCTCAACGTCAACACACCACACTCCCCTCCGCTGATCAGTGACGTAGGAGGTGGATTTAATGCGACATGACGTTTAGACTGCAGTCGCTTTCAAAAACATAAGATATGTATCAGAATAAATACCACAAATGAAAGTTACCTGGGTCGGATTAGAAAAAATATCTGTGCTGTTCAGACTGTTCAAACTCATGAGAAATCAGATTTGATGCACTTTTGCCTGCAGTGACATCCTCAGACACAACGTGTGAAGCATTTTATTTCGTTGTAATATGACCGAGAACCACTAAATGGCGCCACAGCTATGTGTTCGAGGCCTCGAATCATGTTAGAGAATGCTTCGAAGTGCTTCATGAGGCTTCACTGGCACATCACTACTCACAAGGAATGACACACAAGGGTATATATAGTGGCTGAGACCAAATGAAACACTAGGGGTAACTTAAACACAATACAAGACTAACTATAAAACACAAACAGTGCAGTCCAGTTGGCTATATTAACTAAACATTTAAAGAAGAAATCAATATTACTAAACTTAAATACAAATACTTAATCAAAGAACAAAAGCTAATTTAACTCAAACAGAAAACAAATTTCCCCCCTCCAGTAGGAACTATAGTGGTATTGTCCAATTAGCTTCTTGGAATTTAACTGCTGTGAGCCCTGGCTGCCATCTTTTGTTGGGCCACTTCCAGGGATCAGAGCATGTAAATCAACTGGAAAAAAAAGAAAATAATTAATCACAATAATGATGAAAATGAATTGATAAAAAATGCAGTAAACTAAATGTGTGCACATACAAATAGAATAAAGCACTTAAACCAATTAAAGTTATTGCAAATCAATGTGTACCAAAATAAAGACAAAGAAGGTCCATGTGTATTCAGCTATTGAAGTGTGGCCTGGTATTTGGCCATCACACACACCATACCTCTATCACTAACGAGTAGAGCTCTGTAAGATTGCACCAAAGTGAGGACCGGGCAAATGTCCTCACTTTGTTACTGAAGGTCCTCATTTTAAAGGTGAAAAACTCGTTATGGTCTTCAGTAAGATGGCTAGACAAGAACACACACACAAACGCACACACACACGCACATCTCCGTCACATAGAGTTGATCAGGTTGTTGATAGTGGCCTGTGGAATGTTGGTCCACTCCTCTTCAATAGCTGTGTGAAGTTGCTGAATGTTGCCAGGAACTGGAACATGCTGTCGTATACGCCGATCCAGAGCATCCCAAACATGCTCAACGCTTGACATGTCTGGTCAGTATGCTGGCCACGCAAGAACTGGGATGTTTTCAGCTTCCAGGAATTGTGTACAGATCCTTGCAATATGGGGCCGTACGTTATCATGCTGCAACATGAGGTGATGGTCACGGATGAATGGCACAACAATGGGCCTCAGGATCTCGTCACGGTACCTCTGTGCATTCAAAAGGCAATCAATAAAAGTCAAAGTCCCAAGTATTCATCACACAATGGTGAAATTACATCTCCGCATTTGACCCATCCCCATGGTGGGGAGCGGTGAGTTGCAGCTGTGGCCACGTTCGGGAACTATTTGGTGGTTTAACCCCCCAATCCAACCCCTTAGTGCTGAGTGTCAAGCGAGGAGGCATTGGGTCCCATTTTTTCAAAGTCTTTGGTATGACCCGACCGGGAATCGAACCCCGATCTCCCAGTCCTGGGGCGGACACTCATACCACTAGGACACCGGGGCTGGTGCACCTGTGTTCGTTGTCCATAACATACGCCTGCCCATACCAGTACCCCACCACCACCATGGGCCACTCGTTCCACAACGTTGACATCAACATCATTTGTCCTCTTATACTGCAAGTGGTGTGTATTAATCACTTTTTTTGTCTACCTGACTCTTTCTCTTTAAGGCTGCCCTGTATCCCCGGCCCAGAGATGTTCTAGGGATGTTTCCTTGGTGTGGACTTCACAAGCATTTTTCACATTTTTGAGTTTACTATACTGAACACATATCCAACTGATCACGAACAAATCAGATGTGTTCATGATCTAAAATATGCTGGAAGCAGACTGCAGCACCAGGTATGTCAGCCCAAACAGACCGAACTGGCAACCCTGAAGTTGCAAGTGGAATATTCTGGCCACAGGAGGCGATAGGTGCTGGGTGGCCTTTGATTAACCCTATAAAGGATCATTTGGTAACACTTTAATAATGTTTTACTTTTTTGCTTTTTAAAACACAGATAAGAGATTTTTTTTTTTACCTTTTTCTGCTGACGTTTCGAACATCACTGTGATCTTCTTCAGAGCTAAAATGTTAAAAGCAGCTTCACTTCAACTTCCGTTTATGTGCGGGCAGCAGGGGACGACATCGCCCCCTGCTGCCCGCGCTTTCTTCCTTGATGACGCAGTCCCATGCATGGTCCAACGTGTACACCCCGTCGTCCCTGTTCATGGTCCCATGTCCACGTCTCCTTTTTTCAATAGCTTCTTTTATCCATATTTTATATTTCTGTTGTTCAGTGTTGATAATCCTTGAGCTGTCCCAATCCATGAAGTGGTTTTCTCTGGTACAATGGTCTGTGACTGCTGATTTGTTCATTGTGCTCTCTGCTTCCTGTCTTACTGCTCTTGTGTGTATTCTGCTTGTCTCTTTTTCGCATTCTTTTTTGTGTTCTAATGGTCTTGTGTTAAACTGGTGCCCTGTTTCTCCTATATATGTTTTATTGCATAATTTGCATGGGATTTCGTAAATGAATGAACACATTACAATTTTACCATCAGACAAAGGAAGGACAACAGTAATAATGGATAAGTACAAAGAACAGATGGAGCATATGTTAGAGGACAAAAACACATACAAGATATTAAAAAAAGATCCAACAGGGACGACGGGGTGTACACGTTGGACCACGCATGGGACTGCGTCATCAAGGAAGAAAGCGCGGGCAGCAGGGGGCGATGTCGTCCCCTGCTGCCTGCACAAAAAGGCAAGGCAAGGCAGTTTTATTTATATAGCGCATTTCCTACCCGAAGGCAACTCAAAGCGCTTTACAAAAAACAAAAAACAAGCGGAAGTGAAGCTGCTTTTAGCAGCTTAGCTCTGAAGAAGATCACAGTGACGATCGAAACGTCAAAAGGTAAAAAAAATCTCCTATCTGTGTTTTAAAAAGAAAAAGATACACAGAATGAACGTACAGAAGATGACTTTAATAATGTTTTGTTGTTACACATTTATAAGTGTTTAGTATGTCATTAGTAAGTCATTAACAGATTATTTGAAAAGTATTAGATAATGATGTACAAATAATTTATAAAGGCTTATAATAACATTTACAAATACATTTATAAGTGTTGAGTAAACCATTAACAAATCATTTGCAAGGTATTCAATTCACTTTAGAGGCTGTGAAGACATTTACAAATGCATAATTAATAATTAACTAAACATTTACAAATGCTCCTTTTCACATTTGGTAATGGTTTATAGATTATGTAAAACTTTCTAAAGTCACAATAGTCATTGGTTATATGTAAGATTATAATGCAGCAGTGACATAAATGATTAACTAAATGATCATGAATACATTTATTAATCGATTTTGAACATCCTCACGCAATGAGCGTGAGACTCACGCATTTTCCTGTCTTACACGCACTCACGCCACACATCACATGAGATTTCTCACGCTGAAAAAGCACCACGGTGAGATTAGTTGGACAGTGGACATTCAACAGACATTAATCCACGGTTCACTACGGTCAATGATGAGTTTTTATGCCGTGCGCTATGATGTGTGTGTGCACTGCGCCAGATAGAGGTGGCGGTCAGCTGTGTTCCGAGGACTCGCTCATGAAAGCGGTGGTCCGCTTAGGGACCGTCAACAATTTCTAGTCACTTGAGAACGCATACAAAAAGTCAAAAGCTTCCAGCTTCATTGATTAAATTACTTAATTTTCTATAAATATCTTTATAAAAAAAGATCAAATTGCATAATATGTTAGAAACTGCTGTGTCTCTTTGGTCTGACTTAGTAACACCATTGGCAATTGGGTTTGAGTATTTTGATCAATTTATCTGGAAGCTATTGAAAAACAAACTATTTTTCATTAAATTACTCGTAAAAAAGATCAGATTGTATGAAATAAATTTCAAACTGATGTGTCTCGTTGGTCTAGTTAAAACACAACTGAGAATTGGTTTTGAATAATTTAATCAATTAGGCTGAAAGCTTTAGATTTTTTGTATGCATTCTCAAAGGACTAGAAATTGTTGACGGTCCCTAAGCGGACCACCGCTTTCATCAGCTGACCGCCGTCTCTATGTGGCGCAGCGCACAATATGAAAACCCTCCACTGACTGTAGCGAACCAGGAGTGAATGTCTGTCGAATAACCAACGTCCAACTAACCTTGCGGTTGAAGACCCCCCCTGTTATGGGCAGCGGAAAGCCCCCCCGACAGCAGAGGGAGGTGAGACGAGCCCCCACACTCCCACCCCCCACCCCTCACGCATGGAAAACTTCAAAATTTGGGAGCCCTGTTTAAATATTGATGAAATGAGAAAAAAAAAAAGATCCACACAATTATAAACACTTTTCAGGTAATTTATTTTCTATAAGTATTGTTTGGAGTAAAAGAGGGTAGGGCTGAAACTGAAACGAATATTCAAATACTTAAATAGGGTATTCTACATTTGATGTCACCATGCAAAGGCTTCTGGGTAGGGTCATACATACATACCGCATTTGACAATAGAAAATGTACAGTTTCAGAGCACTTTGACATCAATGTGAAGCATAGTATTAGCCAGCGAACCGTCCCGCTGTCATTAGGACGGCCTGGCGTCAAAAATGACGGCCTAGAAAACGAGGGGCGGCTTTAATATTTGATGGCAAGCCGTCCTCGTTTTCTGTAATATCTAGAATTTGCATTTTGTGGAAATAAAATAAAAACGGATTATTGCACAAATAATTCGACAAACGTGTTCAAGTCTATACTACTGGAAATGCGCAGATTAATTGTGGGGGTTCCCCCATACCGGAATCACAGTTTCTGTCCTTGATCTCAGCGGCGCAGCTGGATCGGTGGATGGAGACGCACTTCTAAGATGGGGTGACGTCGACTACAGAGCTGGTTTTGGTTTCTGGAGTCTGATGTTAAACAGAAAAACATCCTCAGTAAAATATTCTGGGCAACAGTAAAGTCCTATCTGCGGTAAAAGCTCGTTAACACAAATGACCTTAAATGCTGTTTGTTTATTAAAGGAGACATATCATGAAAACTCCACTTTTTTATCCCTTAATACAGTGTTTTTCACATTTTAAGTGTCTAAGTGTGCAAAAAGTGTTATATTATTCACTATAGGTGCTATTTCTGTATTTAATTATAAAGGTTTGGTCATATTTGTCAACTCGTTCAGTTTTTAAATTTGACTATTACATATTATACCCCTCGCTGGGCTGCCACCTTACCGTGGTGGAGGGGTTTGAGTGTCCCAATGATCCTAGGAGCTAAGTTGTCTGAGGCTTTATGCCTCTGGTAGGGTCACCCATGGCAAACAGGTCCTTGGTGAGGGATCAGACAAAGCGCAGCCCAAAGACCCCTTATGATGGTAGAGCGGGTTGTCCAGTAATCAGAAGGTTGCAGGTTCGATCCCAGCTCCGGCCAGAGAATGCTGCTGTGTGTCCTTGGGCAAGACACTTAACCCACCTTGCCTGCTGGTGGTGGTCGGAGGGACTGGTGGCACCAGTGCTCGGCAGCCTTGCCTCTGTCAGTGCGCCCCAGGGCAGTTGTAGCTACGTTGTAGCTCATCCCCACCAGCGTGTGAATGTGTGTGTGAATGGGTGGATGACTGATTGTGTTGTGAAGCACCTTGGGGGGTTGTAGAACCCTAAGAAGGCGCTATACAAATACAGGCCATTTACCATTTACCATGATGAGTTCGACAGATGGATGCAGTGTTCCCTCTCCCGGACGCGGGTCACCGGGGCCCCCCTCTGGAGCCAGGCCTGGAGGTGGGGCACGCTGGCGAGCGCCTGGTGGCCGGGCCTTCACCCATGGAGCCCGGCCGGGCACAGCCCGAAGAGGAGACGTGGGTCCCCCTTCCCATGGGCTCACCACTCGTGGGAGGGGCCAAAGGGGTCGGGTGCAGTGTGGAAAGGGTGGTAGCTGAAGGCAGGGACCTTGGCGGTCTGATCCTCAGCTACAGAAGCTGGCTCTAGGCACGTGGAATGTCACCTCTCTGGTGGGGAAAGAGCCGGAGTTGGTGTGTGAGGTTGAGAGGTTCCGACTAGATATAGTTGGACTCACCTCAACGCATGGCTCTGGCTCTGGAACCAGTTTCCTCGAGAGGGGTTGGACTCTCTACCACTCTGGAGTTGCTCCCACTGAGAGGCACCGAGCAGGGGTGGGCATACTTCTTGCGCCCCATCTTGGTGCCTGTACGTTGGGGTTTACCCCAGTGAACGAGAGGGTAGCCTCCCTCCGTCTTCGGGTGGGGGGATGGGTCCTGACTGTGGTTTGTGCTTATGCACCAAACTGCAGGTTAGACTACACACCCTTTTTGGAGTCCCTGGAGGGGGTTCTGGAAAGCGCTCCTTCGGGTGACTCCCTCGTTCTGCTGGGGGACTTCAATGCTCACGTGGGCAACGACAGTGAGGCCTGGAGAGGTGTGGTTGGGAGGAACGGCCCCCCTGATCTGAATCCGAGTGGTGTTCTGTTATTGGACGTCTGTTCAAGCATAAAGGTGTCCATATGTGCTCTTGGCACCAGGATACCTTAGGCCGCAGGTCGATGATCGATTTTGTTGTCGTTTCATCTGATCTGCGGCCGCATGTCTTGGACACTCGGGTGAAGAGAGGGGCGGAGCTGTCAACTGACCACTACCTGGTTGTGAGTTGGCTTTGATGGTGAGGGAAGACGCCGGTCAGACCTGGCAGACCCAAACGTGTTGTGAGGGTCTGTTGGGAACGTCTGGCAGAGTCACCTGTCAGAAGGAGCATCAATTACCACCTCCGACAGAACTTTGAACGTGTCCCGGGGGAGGCAGGGGACATTGAGTCCGAATGGGCCATGTTCCGTGACTCCATTGTCGAGGCAGCTGACCGCAGCTGTGGCCGCAGGGTGGTCGGTGCCTGTCATGGCGGCAATCCCCAAACCCGCTGGTGGACACCAGTGGTTAGGGATGCTGTCAAGATGAAGAAAGAGTCCTATCAGGTCTTTTTGGCCTGTGGGACTCCGGAGGCAGCTGATAGGTACCGGCAGTCCAAGTGGAATGCGGCTCGAGTGGTCGCGGAGGCAAAAACCCAGGCATGGGAGGAGTTCGGACTTCCGTACGGCTTCGAAGAGATTCTGGTCCACCATCCGGCGCCTCAGGATGGGAAAGCAGTGCACTACCAACACTGTTTACAGTTGGGAGGGTATCCTCATTGTGGAGGGAACTGATGGCACATCATTTGGCATCTCCTGAACAGCTTTCTCCACTGCTTCCTCATTGACAAAAAACAACTTGATTGTTGTTTCTGTCTTTTGCAACACATCAAACAATTTTGCAGCATCAGGAATGTCTGTCCCTTTGCTGACCAGACTGTCCTCCTACACCATCTGGTGCACCCTTCCCATGGCTCGCCTCAAAGAAGTTCCATGTCCCAGCAGTGAATCCTCGTTTGAACAGCTCAGTACAAAACATGAAAAAATTCCCTTGCTGTCTATACTGAGTGCATGGGCCATCACTGTAAAAATGGATTGTGGAGACCTCTGGATGTGCCATCTGCACATAATCAAGGACTGGTGACAAATGCTGCCAGATTGCTGGTGGACCCTTCAGTCTTGAGGGTGACACTGTGCAGAAGGACATTGGGCAGGAGGATGTGTCCACATAAAGCACACCTGTGTGCAGTGTTGCCTGCTGGTGTGATGCTCCAAAGTGGACAGCCTGTATTTCTGTGCTGTACTTGCAGAGGTAATTTTCAGAGAAGTCAACATGAATTAAAAATTCATGTGACTTCAAGCCCTGTCTCAGTGCCCTGTAGTGGGTAAACTGATTATTGATGTTGTAAGAGTGTCTCCTAAACCTATGCAGCAGTATGTTCAGCTGGTCCAGCAGTTCTTCTTGTGTGGCCTGGGATTCTTGTTTGATTGTGATTTTTGATGTTTTGCCACTGGGGTCATTCTTATGCTCCTTATCCACTGTTGCCCATTGGAGATATGTCACTTGACTCTTTGGGTTGTACTGGGTAGAGACTGGGCAACATAGGTCCTTGCAATTAGAGCATTCTCCATACATGCAGTTCATGTTTTCTGTGTCACATGTGATGGTTTTCACAAGATCATCCATATTGATAGTGCTGATCACTTTCAAGTGGTGCAGCTTCTGCACAATAAAACCCAGATTCTCATGAATCTTGCACATGCATGTGTCCCGATCACTCAGAGTTGGATGAACAACCCAGAAAGGACGAAGCAAACAGAAGAGTGAGTATGAAATGGAGTTATGCTCTTCAGCTAAAAACTTCTTGTGCAAATTTTTCATGATATCCAAAAGGAACCGTTTCTGCTTTTTAGTTTTAGTCCAAGTGATGGTCTGCTTCTTTTCTGTTGTGATACGACTAACATCACCCCTTGAGTAGAAAGCTCTCACTCTGCTTGTCAAACTATCTGGAACCCTATTGTTCTGCTTCCGTTGGTAGCTGTAGTTGACATTATCTTCATTCTTCCATCTTTTCTTTGAAAATCCTAATGAGTTTTGAGCCAAGCGTTGTAATCTGTACTTTTTAAGGACTTTTCCCGTTAGTACTTTTGCTATTATTTGCCTTTCTTTTTCCCCCGGTGCTTTTTTGTATTTGTTTCGGATGTCATCCACCAGAGCCTCATGAAACAGAAGAGTTTTCTGAATGGCTGCTGGGGGAAGCTGTGTCATCTTTCTTTTAACTTTTGTGCGTGGAGACGCAGTTTGCTTTGTCTTCTTTTTTAAGACTTTCTTTGTCACACGCTGGACTTGTTTCTTGTATTTTTCTGTTTTCTGGGTTTGTTTCTTCAATAGGCCTTGTAGTTGCTGAATTTGTTTTTTAAGGTTCTTTAGTGTTTTTCGTCTTCTTCTCCGGCCCTGATCACATTGCCTAAAAGAAACATGTCAAAATAATGCATTAATGTAATGCAATCACTTCTATTTTTTTATTAGCAACTACAATCTAAACTTGGTTATTGTACACAACCTTTTTATTATATTGTATAAACAGATGGATATCAATTTCATGAATTGGACCTGGAAGTTCTTGGTTGTGGATCTACAGCTTGCTCTGGTGATAGCTGGGGTGTGTCTGGAGGGGTGACAAGGTGCTGCTGAACTTCTTTTCTGTCTTTGATTGTATGGTATGTCTCCCTCCACTTTTTGCGTTGTCTTCGCTTTTCTCTCTCACTTAGTTGGTCAATCCTTTTCTTCTTGCCTGATTCTAAGTCCTCCCTGTATTTTCTTTTTTCCCTCTCAAGATATCTTTCCCTCCGCTCTGGGTCGGCATCATGTCAAGCACGGTAGAGCCGCTGCTTTTCTGCTGCACTAAGTGGTGACTTTGCTCCCTGTAAGCATTTATTTACATCATAAAACTGATCTTGGATCACAACCTCTGCAATTTCAAGTATAAAAGTAAAAAAAAATCAGGTGAATAGTGTAATAATAATAAATATCCTATCTACTAAATCACCTCATCAATGGACTCTACTCAGTCCTGTTACCTTTACTCAGTCCTGTTACTCCTCATATGGGTAACAGGACTGAGAGTAACAGGACTGAGTTTTAAGCATAGAGTTAGCAAATACAACAAATATAGCCACATGGCATCCTTGCTAATAGCATGAGGACACAAAGCACAATCTAGTGATTTACCAAAAATGTGTATTTTTAAAATAAACAAATGGTACGTAAGATATAATTAAAGTAACAGGACAGTATGTTGAGATTGATCTCGTCATTTACTGGTAATATATTATCAAATAGACAAAAAAATGAATGAGAGAACTTACTTTTGGTCTTCCCATGGCATTTAGAAGATCCTTATGATGCAACTTCCTGTTGTATGTATCACTTTTGGAATTTTCAAAATTAAACAAATGGGGTAATGTGTTTGGGTAACAGGACTGAGTGTAAATCCAGGGACACAACTAAAATGTTTATTTTAACAAAGAAATTATAGATTTTTTAAAAAATATTTGTAAAGCACAGGATATAAAGCCACACAAAAATGCAAAAAAAATGGATTTTTAAATTTTTTTATTAAATATATTTTACTCTGAAGAGGAATTTTAAAGATCGAGGACATGTGAAAAATACAGATTTTTCTGTGTTCAAAGTAGTTTTTATTAATATTGCCCATCATAAATATTAAATTTGCACTCAGATAATTATGCAGGACCTTTGGCTTAATAACAAAATGTATTTTCCAGTCCATTTTCATGCAAATTTATTAAAAACATTTCCTGGGGACAGAAATGGATGGAAATAGCATCCATTCGGTGGAATGGCCCCCTTAGAGATAGGGTGAGAAGCTCGGCCATCAGGGAGGAGCTCGGAGTAGACCCGCTGCTCCTCCACATCGAGAGGAGCCAGTTGAGGTGGCTCGGGCATCTGATTAGGTATGGAGCTAGGATTGGGACTTTAATACATGTAACCTGTACCAAGTTTTGTAACTTAAAACATGTTTCATGACACGTAACTCTGGATTTGTAACTTGTAACTTTAGTTTTGTAACGTGTAATTCTCAATTTGTACATGTATTTCTCGTTTTGTAACATCAAACTTTCGTGTTGTACATGAAACTTTTGTTGTGCAACTTAAATCTAACTTTAGTTTCCTAACGTGTAATTCTCAATTTGTACATGTATTTCTCATTTTGTAACATCAAACTTTCATTCTGAACCATTAAACTCTCGTTTTGTTACTTGCAGACTTCAAAAATAAAAAATCATTGTACATGTTTGAAATCAAAACGCTCAAAACACACATCTCATTCTACAGTTACAAACCTAAAGTCTACAGTGTTATAAATCATTTTGTCCCAATTCTAGCTTGGGTGGGAGGAACTTGGGAGGAACCAATGAGAGCACGAGTCTTAGCTACCAATCATGTCTCTCGAATTCCTGTCCAATCATTGGAAGAGGAGGGCAGGGATCTGTAAACCTCACAACCAAACTTGCTTACGTTCGCAGTTCGCACTCTTTGCCTGTAGGTGGCGATAAAGCATATTGATAGACCCCCTATTGGCCGCTCGGTGCGGGTGCGGGAAATGCGCATCTTAGATCGCGGTGGTTTCGCAGACACAAACCATAACAGCAGCAGTGAGCAGGATGCCTGAGCTCTGTGTGGTTTATTCTTGCTCTAATCAGCGGACTATTGAGACCATGGCTCGGGGGATAACTTTTCACAAGTAAGTTTGAGTATTTTTGTTGTTTGTATTTTGTAAATATAACTTTGTTGTACCATATTTGTGTCCACCAGCAGCACCTCCTAGTTAGCTAACGTTAGCTACATGTTTACTGCTGGTGTTCCCCTGAAAATGAAGGCTAAATGAGACTATTAATCATTTATTCCAAAACACTGACTTAGGTTACAGCTGACACAAGAATGCTGCTGTAGAAATCAAACAAATCGTACTGCTCATAGCTCATGTCTCAAACTGGAGAATAGTTAGCTAACAAGCTAACATGCTGATGTGGACTGCAATTCAGAACTCTTTCTTTGATGAGCTTTAGTTCTTAGAAACGCGATTTTTAGGTTAAAGAAAGGTTATAAGAAATCTTAAGGAAGAAGTAAACATAAGAGTTGAAATAACACGAGGAATTAAGAAAATAGCATTGACCTCCTTTGTAAAATGTTGTGTAGACTCTAATCTGCGAATCTCACATTTTTGTTTAGAAGGTTTCCCACAAAAAAGGGAGGAAGAAGTGTGAGGTGTGTTTAAGAAGAAAATCTTCCTGCAGCTGATTTATTAAGATTGGAACTGGGCTGTGTCAGACTGAGACTCAGAGATGGAGTTTATTTCATCTTCAGCTTCCTGGTTCTCCTTCAAAAAGTAAGTGTATCATAAGGCCATCAGCATTCTTAAATGTACATATCCTTTTATCAATCACAAGGCAGATTGTAATACTTATCCCCACATACCTTGTCTTGATGTTATTTCTCATAAAAAAATATTTTAATAAACAGAATCATATCTAGGTGCCCCAGAGTTTTCACAGCACCAGAGGCCCCCTGATGTAAACTGAGAACCACAGGTGTGTACTATAAACAGTATATTATTTTCAAATATTATGCTTGTTTGTTTTATCCAGAAAAGTGCAGAACTACATCCAGAAGAGCTGAAGAGAGCCTGTCTGTGACCTCCCAGAGACTAACCTCAGCCTGATGATGTGAGGATCATATCATAATGGGCCTACACACACACACACACACACACACACACACACACACACACACACACACACACACACACACAC
>SSNS01000920.1:48855-78940 GCA_006937985.1 Aphyosemion australe
AATAAGGAGATGGTTTCTGGATTCACTAGTATAACAACAAATAAAATGACCTTGTGTTTTTTTTTAAATAGAGGTTCCTACTGTTAATAGTAGTCGTGGGTTGGTGGAAGCTCCTCCAGGACAGAGCACAGCTGACTGCCTCCATACCAGCCTCTCTCATCTCACGTCCTTCCTCATTCTCTTGGGCCACAAGTCACCAGCACTGAGGCAGATGTTGTGCAAAATGGTGCATGCTGACCTGTAATAGAGAAAAAAAACTTTTTATTATTAAATTTAAAACACACACTTAACCTGCAGTACATTGGTTCTATTTAAAGTAAAGCAAGGAATAAAGTGAAAGCAGGGAATAAAACTTTTGTTAAAAAATCTACAAATTTACATTTTTAGAGAGATCTAAGCATTATTAGCCTTAAATTGAATAAACAAATGCACATTGAAAACATTTCAATTAACTTAGTTCGTTGTTGATACTTTTACACCCACTTAATGCTCATTAAGAAGTTCTAAGATCCAATTACCATTAGAAAATGTCCTACTGTAGTCAACATTTAAAATGTATTTTGTTAATATTAATTATTTACATGTTAATACTCTATAGTAATGTGTACATTTAACCACCGACCTTTCTGTTGCTAAAAGCATATCAAAATATAAGTCCTGAAAGCTTGTAGACTAAACTAAATGACTTTACCTGGAAATGGTTACCTCTCAGCCTAAAGAACAAACGCTGGTGATGGAGGTGATGTAGCTCCTTAAACATCCCTGCTTGATTTTCGCTAGCTTTAGCTCTTTTCCTCTGCCCGTTAGCTGCAGTCTCGGTTGCTAACAGGACCTACAGGCTGCCGTTGAGAAGGCTAGACAATAATTATCGCCACCTACAGGCAAAGAGTGCGAACTGCGAACGTAAGCAAGTTTGGTTGTGAGGTTTACAGATCCCTGCCCTCCTCTTCCAATGATTGGACAGGAATTTGAGAGACATGATTGGTAGCTAAGACTCGTGCTCTCATTGGTTCCTCCCAAGTTCCTCCCACCCAAACTAGAATTGGGACAAAATGATTTGTAACACTGTAGACTTTAGGTTTGTAACTGTAGAATGAGATGTGTGTTTTGAGCGTTTTGATTTCAAACATGTACAATGATTTTTTATTTTTGAAGTCTGCAAGTAACAAAACGAGAGTTTAATGGTTCAGAATGAAAGTTTGATGTTACAAAATGAGAAATACATGTACAAAATGAAAGTTTGATGTTACAAAATGAGAAATACATGTACAAANATGACACCACCGTGGTTGGACTCATCTCAAGGGGGGATGAGTCAGACTACAGAGATGAGGTCAACAGACTGACTGCCTGGTGTTCAGTAAACAACCTCCAGCTGAACACCACAAAAACCAAAGAACTCATCCTGGACTTCAGGAAGGGCAGAGCAGACCCGGCCCCACTCTACATCCATGGGGACTGCGTGGAGAGGGTACGCTCCATCAAGTTTCTGGGTGTGCAGATCTCTGACGATCTCTCCTGGACTGCAAATACTACAGCGGTGGTAAAAAAGGCCCAGCAGCGTCTCCACTTCCTGCGCTTGCTCAGGAGGAGCGACCTGGAGGAGAGGCTGCTGGTGACATTCTACAGAGCCACCATAGAGAGCGTCCTAGTGTACGGCATCACAACATGGTATGCAGGGTGCTCAACTGCAGACAGGAAAGTACTGCAGAGGGTCATCAGCACAGCCCAGAAGATCACCGGCTGCTCTCTGCCCAGCCTGGAGGACATTGCCAACTCCCGCTACCTCAGTAGAGCCAGCAATATCATCAAAGACCACTCTCACCCCAGTAACCATCTGTTTGACCTGTTACCGTCAGGCCGACGGTACAGGTCACACAAAACCAGGACACATAGATTCAGAGATAGCTTCTTTCCCAGAGCTATCACCGTAGCAAACAACCACAAAACCAGATGAACCTGTTAACCCGAACCCCACATTTACCATCTAATATTGATGAAGTGCAATAATATTTATATGTGCTCTCTCAGTTTCACTCAATATTGCAAATATTCTGCACACAATAGGGACGTGCAATGCTGCTACTCTATATTTTTGTACATATCACTGTTGTGATGCTGCTACTCAAATGTTTGCACATATTGCTGTTGATTTTACATTTATTTGATTGAAATTGGTTTGATTGTGTTGATTTTACATTTATCCTGCACCAAATGGAGTGGCACTCTTTTTTTGCTGTACCCTGTACAACGACAGTAAAGTCTATTCTGATTCTGAATATAATTTTATCTTCTCATGTAGATAAATGTAAAAATGTGTTTGTTGGCTTTTTGTCAGCTGTGATCTCCGATTTTCTCTGTTTAGGACTGCAAGTGTCCAGGGTCAGGAGAGGCTCACTGCTGCTAATTTAGCCTGGTTGTCCTCCTGGGAGAGAGGCCTTCCACTATCATCATGTTAATGTTGTTTGGTATTTACATTTATTAAAGCAAATACTAATTGATAACTCATTTGACCATTCATTTTATTATTTACATGTTTTTGAACATATTACATGAACAGAAAATGAAAAAATGGTAAGGGGACAGGACTATAATACATGACAATTATTTAAAGATCGAAACAAAAATGGAACAGTTATGTACAGTTCAAGCAGGATTAAGCTGATGGACTATTTTCCTGGATCATTTATTTAAACTGAGCAGGAAGTCTGTGTAGCTGGATCTGCTGCAGAAGGATCCCAGACATGGATGGAATGATGGAGCAGAGACCTGTGACTGAACCTTTCTGGTCCAAGGGTGGAACATCATACAGGACGGTCTGCAGCGAGTGCTTTGGGATGCTTCCTCTCACTGTCCACTCCATCGTCCATCTACAGGGATTGCTGGGCTGGCTCAGTTGACAGCTGTCGCATCTCTAAGCCATATTCAGAAATATGCAATAAGGAGATGGTTTCTGGATTCACTAGTATAACAACAAATAAAATGACCTTGTGTTTTTTTTTAAATAGAGGTTCCTACTGTTAATAGTAGTCGTGGGTTGGTGGAAGCTCCTCCAGGACAGAGCACAGCTGACTGCCTCCATACCAGCCTCTCTCATCTCACGTCCTTCCTCATTCTCTTGGGCCACAAGTCACCAGCACTGAGGCAGATGTTGTGCAAAATGGTGCATGCTGACCTGTAATAGAGAAAAAAAACTTTTTATTATTAAATTTAAAACACACACTTAACCTGCAGTACATTGGTTCTATTTAAAGTAAAGCAAGGAATAAAGTGAAAGCAGGGAATAAAACTTTTTTTAAAAAATCTACAAATTTACATTTTTAGAGAGATCTAAGCATTATTAGCCTTAAATTAAATAAACAAATGCACATTGAAAACATTTCAATTAACTTAGTTCGTTGTTGATACTTTTACACCCACTTAATGCTCATTAAGAAGTTCTAAGATCCAATTACCATTAGAAAATGTCCTACTGTAGTCAACATTTAAAATGTATTTTGTTAATATTAATTATTTACATGTTAATACTCTATAGTAATGTGTACATTTAACCACCGACCTTTCTGTTGCTAAAAGCATATCAAAATATAAGTCCTGAAAGCTTGTAGACTAAACTAAATGACTTTACCTGGAAATGGTTACCTCTCAGCCTAAAGAACAAACGCTGGTGATGGAGGTGATGTAGCTCCTTAAACATCCCTGCTTGATTTTCGCTAGCTTTAGCTCTTTTCCTCTGCCCGTTAGCTGCAGTCTCGGTTGCTAACAGGACCTACAGGCTGCCGTTGAGAAGGCTAGACAATAATTATCGCCACCTACAGGCAAAGAGTGCGAACTGCGAACGTAAGCAAGTTTGGTTGTGAGGTTTACAGATCCCTGCCCTCCTCTTCCAATGATTGGACAGGAATTTGAGAGACATGATTGGTAGCTAAGACTCGTGCTCTCATTGGTTCCTCCCAAGTTCCTCCCACCCAAACTAGAATTGGGACAAAATGATTTGTAACACTGTAGACTTTAGGTTTGTAACTGTAGAATGAGATGAGTGTTTTGAGCGTTTTGATTTCAAACATGTACAATGATTTTTTATTTTTGAAGTCTGCAAGTAACAAAACGAGAGTTTAATGGTTCAGAATGAAAGTTTGATGTTACAAAATGAGAAATACATGTACAAATTGAGAGAATTACATGTTACAAAACTAAAGTTAGATGTAAGTTACAAAACAAAAGTTTCAAGTACAAAATGAAAGTCTGATGTTACAAAACGAGAAATACATATACAAATTGAGAATTACACGTTAGGAAACTAAAGTTAGATTTAAGTTGCACAACAAAAGTTTCATGTACAACACGAAAGTTTGATGTTACAAAACGAGAAATACATGTACAAATTGAGAATTACACGTTACAAAACTAAAGTTACAAGTTACAAATCCAGAGTTACGTGTCATGAAACATGTTTTAAGTTACAAAACTTGGTACAGGTTACATGTATTAAAGTCCCAATCCTAGCTCCATAATTAGGATGCCTCCTGGACGCCTCCCTAGTGAGGTTTTCCGGGCACGTCCAACCGGGAGGAGACCCAAAGGAAGACTCAGGACACGCTGGAGAGATTATGTCTCTCGGCTGGCCTGGGAACGCCTTGGGATTCCCCCGGAGGAGCTGGCCCAAGTGGCTGGGGAGAGGGAGGTCTGGGCTTCCCTCCTTAGGCTGCTGCCCCTGCGACCCTACTCCGGATAAGCGGGAGAAAATGGATGGATGGATGGATATTGTAGGTATTTCATTTAAAAATACATAACAGCACACATTTTTGAGTAAAAAGTGGCCTTTTTCAGCAAAGCTTCTAAAAACGCTCTTTTTTCCTAAATCTTAACCTCTGAAGTAATTTAAGGGATTTCTAAGCTAGTTTCTGTCTGCAGCTCGTGTGAAGCGTGGAGAGTTTAAGGTAAGAGAGGTCGTGTTATCGAGTCAGTGTGTGTGTTCACTAGTTTTGGATTGTGTTAATTTTGATTATTGTTTGTGGAGGCTGTAAAAACTCCAGCCTGTCCAGATATCGAGTCCACAAGTTTCGAAATAAGTAAAACAAGCCTCTATCTCTGTGCTAGGGGGCGTTTTGTGCAGCTGGAAAGACTGGACTTCTGGAACCCAAATCGGAGTTGGTACCAACTCATGGATGTCCGCACTGGCCTCCAGAGACCCGTGGCGAGGTTTAAATAATGAATTATTTCTAGAACTCAGATCATTGTCAGAACCATGTCAGAACCGTCGCCCTGACCCCCAGAAGAGATGCGTGGCTCAGCGGACCAGTTGAGATGGTTTCTGGGTCGGAACCACATCAGAACCGCTGCGCGGACCTCCAGGAAAGAATGTCCTGCTCTTAAAAATACCAGTGAGCCAGTCGAGCTGTTGCTGGGTCAGATCCAGCTCACAGCAGAGTGCAGGACCTCCAGAACCGGGTGACAGGTACGCTCCCTTTCTCTCTCTCTAAAGTGCTAAACTACATTACGTGAATGGATATTAACGAGTATGAGACTGCTGACAGACACTCATTAGTTTGTTATTGTCAAGTATTAATGTTATAGTAACTGACCGATACTATTTTAATTGTCTGCTGCATGATAGTAATCTGTACAATATTGTGATGTTAGCACACGAGTTTAAGCTAACATCGTTAACTCACCAAGACACCTGCTGCTCCCCCGCTGCTTCTCCTCACATCACAGCTCAATCTCTCTGCTTTGGCCGATTGTTTCTCCCTCTGGCTTGTCTCTGCTCTCTGACGTGCAGTAGACTCATAACTTAATGATTTTTTTCCATCATAAGTATAATTATAAACATTTAAAGTTTCCTCTGTGTCAGAGCCGCATTAGAATCCATTTTTCTCACAAAAATGACTTTAAAAGCCTAAATAATTTATGTATGTGTAAAAAAAAAATTTAAACGAGTTTCTGTTATGTTGGTTCATGGCAGTCTCTAACTTGCAATTTGCTCTTTAACACAGCTGACCTCCTGGATAACTCTCCTCTACTTACAGTGATGCCCCTCCTGGATAACTCCACGTCTGGGAGCGTTGCTAGAACTCTGGCAGCTCACTGGTCATTCTCAGATGTAGGACCTTTCCCTCCAGGAAAATGTAAGGAAGAAATATACGTGCTTTTCTTGATCTGCTCCACACAGTGAAAATCCACTCGTTCACATAAAAACTACCACCGCTTTGCTTTTTCTGTCTTTAGCTTAGTCTGTCCCTTTCCAGCTGTTTCATGTGGTTGCGGACATTAAGTCCTCTCTGACGATTTGAGTATCTAGAGTCCGATTAACACCTCCCCCTGCAGCAGCGCTTAGTTCCTTGCTGTTTGAAAATCTTTAGGAGACGAAAAAACAACTGTGACGGAACGATCCCAGCCCAGGCGGGGGCGGAGCTGTTATACGAATCCAAAGATACCTCAGTATCAACTAGGGGAGGACACTGAAAAGTGTTTGATGCGCTTCGAGCGAATAGCCAAAACATGGAAATGGCTGTCAAGTGAGTGGGCCTGTGGGCTTGTTCCTCTGCTCTCAGGGAAAGCGCTGGAGGCCTATACCACTATGGACAAAGAAAAGGTGCACCGTTATGTGGATTTAAAGGACGCTTTGCTAGCGAAATTCGACATCTCGGCAGAGACGTACCGACAGCAGTTCAGAGCTACGTTTGTTCCACCTGGAGAAAACCCTACCGAAACCTATAATCGCCTGAAAGGGCTATACCGACGTTGGATTCGACCAGACCAGCACTCGAAGGAGGAGATTGGGGAGGCGGTCGTGTTGGAGCAGCTGCTGTGGTTGCTACCGAGTGACGTGAGGACCTGGGTGAAGGAGCATAAACCGACAGAGGGATTGGAGGCTGCGAGGTTAGCGTCTCAGTATCTTAACGCTTGGAGAGGAGGGCCGCTTTTGTGGTTGACAGGAGCAGTACCGCGACCTACCTGCCCGCAGAGTTAGGTTAGAACTGACAGAGGGAACTGCAGACAGGACTCTTCAGGTACCAATACTCCACGCTCCCAACAATACGGTAAGGACTTTATTTGATTTTACTGTCAGCAACCGTGCCATAAGGCTGCGATGTGCCCAGCACGTAAAGCTAAGCTTACTGGGGCGTGTTATACACCTCGGCTGGACTGTGAACCACTGACGGAGAGAGACACTAGTGCTCAGCACTACAAGACGGTGTGTGTGTTAATAGTCAAGATGTAACGTCTTTGTTGGACTCAGGAAGTGTTCAGTGTTTGATAAAACGTGAGTTGGTTCCTATCGGGCTCACTGACTATGCTCAACAAAATGACATTGTGTGTGTGCATGGGGACAAGGATTCTTACCGTAGCACAGACCTGACAGTAATTATTGATGAACAATCATGTTGTTGTCCTTTGGAGTGGTGGAAAATCTACCAGTGGACATGGTTTTGGGTTGTGACTTTCCTGTGCTAATGAGTTTGTTAACTGACAATAAGGACATTAAGAAGTGTAAACAGACTGATGGTGTAACTGTGTCTTGCCCTGTGGTTACTCGTGCCCGGGCAAACACTGGTATCCAACCATTACCTGACCTCGACAGTGGTTTGTGTGGGGGGGCACCAAAGGGCCTAGAAAGTCCAGGCGCCAACGGCCTTTTGAAAAACAGCTAAAACAGGTAGATCCAGAGAACAAAGAACTTGTACGGGAGGTGCCTGAGGACATTGCTAGCCTACAGAGAGCTGATAGTTCTTGGAGGTCAATGTTTGCAAAGGCTATGAATAAGAATAAGAATACCTTTATTTGTCCCTCAGTGGGGAAATTGCAGTATTGCAACAGCACAAGTACAGTAAAGTAAGGTGAAGTAAAGTAAAATATGAGTAGTACACAAACAATATCACACAAAAGTATTTAAGTAAATTACTTGAATTAAAAAGTATTGAATTGTGAGTTTGATAATTATTGCACATAATAACAGTAGCAGTAGTAAGTATTGCACATGCATTGGAAGGAGATGACAGCTGTAGTGGTATGTTACAGATGTATGTGTTACATATTAGGATTGACCATTATAGAGTCTAACAGCAGCAGGAAGGAAAGACCTGCGGTATCTCTCCTTCACACAGCGAGGGTGGATCAGTCTGTCACTGAAGCTGCTCTCCAGGGCACACAGGTCATCCTGCAGGGGGTGTGACTCGTGGCCCAGCACGGATCTAAGTTTAGCCAGGACCCGCTTGTCACCCACCTCCTGCACTGAGTCCAGAGGACAGCCCAGGACAGAGCTGGACTTCCTGATCACCCTGTCCAGCTTCTTCCTCTCTCTCTCTGTGATGCTGCTGCTCCAACAGACCACACCGTACAGGATGGCTGGTGCCACCACACAGTCATAGAAGGTCTTCAGGAGTGTCTCCTTCACTCCAAAAGACCGCAGTCTCCTCAGGAGGTAGAGCCTGCTCTGGCCCTTCCTGTACAGCGCATCCGTGTTATGAGACCAGTCCAGTTTATTGTTCAGGTGAACACCCAGGTATTTATACGAGTCCACTCTCGCAATGTCCGTTCCCTGGATGTTCACCGGTGAAAGAACGGCAGGCCGACGTCTTCGAAAATCCACCACCATCTCCTTCGTTTTCTCCGCGTTGATCAGGAGGTGGTTTTGCTGACACCAGTCCACAAAGTTCTGCGTCAGTCCTCTGTACTCCACATCGTCGTCCTCTGTGATCAGGCCAACAATCGCAGAGTAATCTGAGAACTTCTGCAGAACACAGCTGTCCGTGTTGTGTCTGAAGTCAGCAGTGTAGAGGGTGAAGAGAAAGGGTGCCAGGACAGTCCCCTGGGGGGCGCCCACACTGCAGGTCAGCAAGTCAGAGACACAGTCCCTGGCTCTCACAAACTGGGGCCGGTTTGTGAGATAATCCAGGATCCACTCTGCCAGGTGAAGGTCCACCCCCGCCCTCTCCAGCTTGGCTTTCAGAAGCATCGGCTGGATGGTGTTAAAAGCACTGGAGAAATCAAAAAACATGATTCTCACAGTGCTGCCGGGCTTCTCCAGGTGAGCCAGAGCGCGAAGTAGGAGAAAGGTGACTGCATCTTCCACTCCAATACCTGGTCGGTAGGCAAACTGCAGCAGATCCATCGAAGGTCCCACCGTGGACCGGAGGTGTCCCAGGATCAGTCTCTCCAGTGTCTTCATCAGGTGGGATGTGAGAGCCACCGGCCTGTAGCTGCTGAGGTCTCTAGCTTGCGGTGTCTTTGGCACTGGTACCACACAGGAGGTCTTCCAGAGCTGTGGTACCACCCTCAGCTTGAGGCTCAGGTTGAAGACATGCTCCATAACTCCACACAGTTCATCAGCACAGGACTTAAGGAGCCTGGAGCTAATACCGTCTGGTCCAGCAGCTTTCTTTGCTTTGATCTTCATCAGCTCTTTCCTCACCTGGCCTGCTGTAAAGGAGCCGCCCAACAACTAGGGGGGGTGAAGTTCATTGTTGATGATGATGTGGTGTATGCCAGAGATGTGGATTATAGACGTCTGGATGTACACATTAGCTGTAGGGCCTTAATAATGCACCTTGCACATACAATCCCATGGGCAGGACATCTGGGGCAGCACAAGACTTACCTGCAGGTTAGCTCCTGTTTTTACTGGCCATCAATGTACACAGACATCCAGAACTATTGCAGCACCTGTGCCATATGTCAGCAAACGGGATTGGTTCGAAAGGCAAACCAGGGTTTGTTACAACCCCTTCCGATAATTTCCACTCCTTTTCGTAGGATTGCCATGGACATTGTAGGCCCATTGATAAATGGCCTGTATTTGTATAGCGCCTTCTTAGGGTTCTACAACCCCCCAAGGCGCTTCACAACACAATCAGTCATCCACCCATTCACACACAGGCCCGGGAGGGCCAATGTGGTGGCAGACCACCTTTCCAGGTTTGCTGCTCCTAAACTCTGGAATGCACTCCCACTCTCAGTGCGTCTGGCCCCCTCACTTACACACTTTAAATCCTGCCTTAAGGCACATCTTTTCAAAATGGCTTTTGCCAGGTAAAGTTTTAAATAGTGGATTTTGTCCCTGAAATCGATTCTCTATCTTTTAGTGTTTTTATCCTTTTCTTTAAATTTATTTTATTTTTATTTTTTTCATTTTTGTTCTTTTCTTGTATTCATAAACCAAATTTTTTAGGTTTACCCGCGTTTTGTGTTGAAATGTCGATTTTTATGCCTTATTTTTATTTTTAATCGGTCTGTCACTCATTCTCTGATTGTGAGGACCTGTTTTTATTAGTTTTACTGCTTTTTATCTGTTTTATATTGCCCTTTTTCTGTGTTCAAGCACTTTGGTCAGCTGACATGCTGTTTTTAAATGTGCTCTATAAATAAATGTGGTATGGTATGGTATGGTATCTACCATCAACAATGAAACTTAATACATTTTAGAACTTTTAACTACCAGGTGAAAAAATGGCTGAAACAAAACCAAACTTGTGAACGCTGATGTTTCTTATCAGCTAAACAATTTTATTTACATTAACGTGTGTGTGTGTGTGTAGTGATAAATAAATGCTGTTTTTTTTAATTGCCTCTAAAAGTCCAACCAAGGACTTTGCAAATGAGCCTCTGGCTAAAAAACCTCTGTACAAAACAACGATTGCACCGCCCTTCCATGTAACATTGTTTTTTGTGCTGTCCTTGTTCAATAAACCCAAACCCAAATAAAGATTTCAGAATCTGAACATAAACACTGACACTAGCTGATACTGTATGACACTGAACCAAAGCCCCAAACCTTTCACAGCTCTACTCTCTGATCAACTATTTGAACAGCAGCATTATAACCAAGGGACCACACTTGCAACCACTTCATGAAACACCAGGAAGTGATAAAAAGTTGCAGTTTTCCCCTCATCCACTGGGGGTGGCTACAGAATTGAGCACATCCTTGTTGACTCCCATGTTAAAAATGCCCATTTCAAAGCAGGAATAGAACATCTTACAGCCTGGTACAACGAACAATTTTAGGTTTAATAGGTCTAGATTTCAGCCATGACAGCTCTGATGGGGGTGAATTTTTTTGTAACTCATCCATTTAGATGTAATTAAAGCTTGAAATTAAGAATATTTAGGGGCGTGTTTTTTGGATTTGTGGAAGACTTTTGGATTGTCAGAAGAGCCGTGGAGCTAACTAGCCTTTTTGCTCCGGGGAAAAACCGGAAGAAGATAGGGCCATCTCATCCTCGGAGTCACGTTAGATGTGTTCGGCCAGTTCTTGTGCCATCTGTGTAGTCATGAAAGAAAGAAAGTACATTACTATTACTATTCTACATGGAGTAATGGAGACAGTTACTTACATTTCCTGCTTTGTATAACCAATGTCGTGGATGTCCAGGCAGCCATGATGACTTTGTCACAGATCTATGAAAATAAAGTGTTGTAATAAATGAAACTTTTAACCTCCCAGACCTCAATTAATGATTCATAATATTCTGACATACTTTGCAGAATTGAATAGGGTCAAAGTAAAATAAATTGTTAATGGTAGCTGTTGTTAATCAGCTATGGCACATTCCTTTTTTAGATCATGCTGAGTTACGCTAATTTAGTCATCTCTCTATATATATATACACGTCTTTACCTTTATTTTCACATTACGTGTTAGTGTCCTTTGTTCTCATTCTCATGTCTCATGAGCCTGTTGGTTTTAGCGTGTCATATTGTGTTTATTTTATCTGTATATCTCTTCTTGGGAACTGTACTAAGAATACAGAATAAATGCTACTTCACTTGTGACAACAGTTTTTGTAAATGGAAGAGAAGTATTAAAAATTAACTTTAATAAGTCACTTAGCTTGATGACTTCTCTCAAACACTATCAATCAATCAATCAATCAAAATTTATTTATATAGCACAATTCATACAATAAATGTAACTCAAAGTGCTTTACAAATTAAAATGACCCCAAATTCCCATAATCCCTCTCTCCCCTGAAATGTAGAGGAATTTAGAAAATAAAACCCTCATTAAAATCATTGTCAAACACCCACACACACACACACACACACACACACACACACACACACACAGACACACACACACACACACACAGAAACACATGCTAAAGGATATATGATAAAAATGTAACACACTGGGCTGAGTTCAGATGAGATAAACCATCTAAGTTAGGAAACGCCATCAAGGGAGCCATCTGCCCCGACAGCAGCAGATCCACATCGGCAGCCGAGGCGCTAACACAAAGCGCCCAGGGGAGGGAGGGCGGAAACCCCCACCTCCACCCAGGCCACCACAGCAGACCACCACCCCCAGGGCAGAGGGCTCCCACAGAGGAAACACCGGAAGAGGATAAAATAAGGTTAAAATATAAGATAGTAAAATTCTGATAGAACAAATAAAATAAATAAAAGGAATAAATCAGTAATAAAAATAATGAGATAAAAGCTAAGCTAAAAAGGTGAATCTCTAAATGATAGTAAAACTCTGATTGAATAAAACATATAGGATAAAATAAATAAAAATAAATAAATAAATAAATGAACAGTGGATGATAAAAATCATCAGTTAAAAGCTAAGCTAAAAAGGTAATAACTGAGTAAAAAAATACAGAAAAATTGCCTTTATATTTTTTTTAATAATTTAACCGTTTTTTAAACAGAAAAAAAACCCCATTTAGATTAAAAACTCATTCAAAAGAGAGTCCTGGCCAAGGGGCAGCAGCTCACCAGCAACAATGTGATCAACACACATGTGGAAAACCGTTTCCACATCATAAAATAAAATGGTAAATGGCCTGTATTTGTATAGCGCCTTCTTAGGGTTCTGCAACCCCCCAAGGCGCTTCACAACACAATCAGTCATCCACCCATTCACACTCTGGTGGGGATGAGCTACAATGTAGCTATAGCTGCCCTGGGGTGCACTGACATTAAGATAATCAGCCTGAAGAAAAAAACATAATTTCATTAAGGAAACAACTTTTTTCTAGTTACATATTAACTTACCAATTGTTTTTTTTTCCAGATGATTGTGTTTGCTGGGAAAATCCTCAGTCAGCTACAAACTCCAGAATGAGGTTCGGCTTTAGCTCCCTAGCTCCAGGTTCGCTTCGCTAGCAGCTAGATTGCTACCTCTGTGGTTAGCTCCGTTAGCTTAGCTGCTAAATTTGGGTAAGCTGGCTACAGCCAGGCTACAACAAGGCTACATCATTTCCGTTTGATGCACCACCCTCAGCTCCACCTTTTCGCCCATTTTGGGATTTTTCGGTAGTAACGACACGAATTATAGAAATTACACGGCCAAGACAGAAGTGGAGGGAACCGCCTATTTGTGGTTTCACCCACGGCCACGCAAAGAGGTGGCCGTTATCTGTCCATCATCTTTACAGTCATTGATTATAACCTCATCTGCAAGCACCTTGCGCAAACATGAGCATATTGCCCCAATTCTCCAATCACTACACTGGTTACCCGTCTCTGCTACACTGTAAAATAAAAAGTTGAGAAAACTTAAAAACTCAAGGCAACCCACTGTTTTTAGGTTCTGATGGATAACTTAAAATTTCAAGTTTTGGAGAAAAGTAGCTCCAACTAACATTTTTGTTTTCACAAAATTAATCATTGTGTTTTTTCTCAACTCATATTCTATTGTAGCACTGTATTTCCTCAAGTTTACATAATTTATTATTTAAAGTTATAGCAATTTATTTCATGAGGTTTACACAATGTTTTAGGCTAAGTTCAAGTAATGCATTTCCTAAAGTTTACACAAGGTACTTCCTATAGTCTTGGCAATGTATTTCCAAAGGTTTGCATAAATTATTAGTTACAGTTGTAATAATGTATTTCCTTAAGTTTACATAATGTATCTTCTAGTGTGCATAAGGTCATTTTCTGTCATGTTAATACATTTTTACGCAATGTTCATTTTAAATGGCTTTATTATGTTCCAAAACATTCAAATGACAATGCAAAACATTTTCCAAAAATGTCTATATTTTCTCACAAACGTTACTTGTCCAGTTTGAAAGGTGTGGTACTGTCAGAGAAAATATTAAACCTTTCATGGTTGATACAGATTCAAAACAGAATGCAAGATGTGAACCATCCATTTTCAATCCAAGAAACAATGTTGACGACTTTTACATCACTTGTTGTGTTGCAACAGTAATCAACACTTTTTTCCTCCAAATAATGGTCTTTGAACCACAGTATAACACATGTTATAAAACTAGTGCAAATGTACCTAAAATCAGAGTGCAAAACCTTTCTATAAAAACAGTGCAAGTTAGAACAAACCCTTTCAACATTTAATAAAACCAGTTGTACATAGGGTTGCAGGGATTAACCGGTCTGACTATTAACCTCAGTTAACCCCCCGTAAAAATGTCACCAACACGGCATATAAAAAATCATAAAGACAATAGTGCGACCCGCAGACATAAAAGTGAAACTTAACGCGCGCATGCAGCAGAAGCAGAACCAGTGACAACACCCATCCTGTCTGCTCCATTTCCACCTAGGAAGCGGTTGAAGGCTCCTGACTGAGTGGAATTATATCTAATATCTGAAGTACTCCCACACAGGAGACTTCAACCACTTCCTATGTGGAAATGGAGCTGTACCGATAGTTGTCACTGGTTTTGCTTGTGCTGCATGCTCACGTTCAGTTTCACTTTTGTTTTTGTCCGTGCGAGTTGCGCTAGTGTTTTTTTGTTTTTTACAAGCGGCGTTTGTGACGTTTGTAAAGGGGGTTAACCGCGGTTATTAGTCAAACTGGTTAATCACTGCAACCCTAGTTGTACATCAAATGTGCCATCAGCTATGCAAGCCACATTTAACATTAGGGAAGGTTAGAACAGAATAGAACGCTTCATATTTTTCTGCACCTTACTTTTTTTTAAAGCCAGTAAGTGGAAATCTTTAAAGAGCAACTTACAAAAAATTCTCAAACTCAATCTGCAACTCTAAACCGAAATTGTTGCATTATGTTTTACACAGGTTATATTTCAGTTGAACATGTTGTTAAATGCTTAGACTTTGGTTAAGAGCTTGGTTTTGAAGCTTCTCACCCGCTGGGAACAGGTCGATGTCAGCTCCATAAAAATGTGTTGCACAGCTTCAAATGTGTACTTGCGTTCTTTGGGAAACTCCATGTTCAGTCCATAGAGTAAGCCAAACAGGTAGGCAAAGGCAGAGGGAAGGTCTGACAGATCTTCCAGAATGATGTCCTCTTCCAAAACAATGGCAGTGTTGACCACTAGCCCTTTTTATAAGACACACCATGCCGGCAAATCAGCGCAATATTACCGCAACGTGTTTCTTATGAACGCGCCATGGTGGCATCACGTTGGCTTAGCCGGTCTTATAAACGCACATTAAGACTTGGTGCAAAAGAGGATGGTGTCATGACCACGCGATGAATTAATGCCGAGCTCCGGCCGGGAACTATGTTGAAAATGAAAGTAAACACGGCCATAAGTTTAGTTTTCGTAAACAGAATCAGCTGAGATGATAAACTGGAGCGATGTGGAGCTCCAGGAGCTTCTCTCTGTTAGATCTGCAGCTCAGATCATCTGACAGCTCACAGGGACTGTGGAGCACACACCTGTAGCTGACTTGGGAAAAAAAACTTAGTAACTAAGTTATGTCCAAAATACACGGAAGTCCGCGACAGCGTAGAGACCGCCCCCATACCTCCTTTATGCCGCCATCGCGTAATCTTTTATAAAACTGACATGATTGCGCAACATTACCGCCACGGTCTGAGCTCTTATAAACGACCTTAGGCTTCCAGATGCTGCCTCGACGTTGCGGCAAATTGGCGGCATTGTTTTATAAAAGAGGCTACTGTGGTCTGCGAGTTGGGTCCCTCGTAGTCCTCCAGAACAGTGAGGATGCCCACCTTAACTCCCTGAGTTGCCCTCTCAACTGGATCTGTGTCCTGTTGAAACCAGTTATGTTGTGCAAAATTACCAACAGCGCATATAGGTCTCTGTAAACCAAAACTGAAGATGAAGTAGATTTGCGTACTTACCAGACATGTTAAGAAGAGTTTGCTGTCATCGTCATGAACAAAGATAGGCAACCCTTCTAAACTGATGGTCCGTCGATGCTGGACTATGTTTGAGACCTAAAACACAAGGAAATTAAATAAGACTGTCATTTATGAACCTATTTTGTTTTTAAAACACACCAAGAGTTGATGAACAATCCATCCATTCATTGTCGGCTGCTAATCTGGGGTCGGGTCGCGGTGGCAGTAACTTAAGCAGGGACGCCTAGACTTCCCTCTCCCCTGCCTCTCAAATGTCTCACATGCACTTTCATATATTATTTATTTATGATTAATCTAAAATAATTAAATTCTATCTAGAGGTGGCTCCTATCCTATCAGCCACAATATTGCCATTAATTATTTCTTGTCCACAGAAAATAATCAATCATGTTAATCAAAATTCATGATGTATTTAAATCCACTACCAGAGAATTACGCTCATGGTCATTGTGGACTTGTTTCTTTCCGTAGCTGTTTCCTGACTATGCGGGGTCGGGGTTTGGCCCGTCTCCCTACACCAGGGATTGAAGCAAAACATTTTCATCTGACTGAAAATTTAGCTGATAAAGATTCCTGCTGGTAAAAATTCCTACCGGTAAAAATTCCGGCACGACAGAAGCAGAGTAGCATATTGCGTGACTCAGCTGAGGGAAAAAAAAACTAATGTGTGCTGCGTTCACAAATAATGGCACAGACGGGTGACAGAACGCAAACAGACGGTTCTACGATCTCCAAGCTTTAGTAGATCATCAAATTAAAATTCTTAACAATCTTATATCGTGAAATTGCACAGCCCTAGGGTCAGGTTTTACAGATACTTTAATTGACCACTTCCATTTAGTAAATATTTCATAAAATACCTTCCTTTACACTGGGGACTTCAGGTTCCCCATGAATCACATAAAAAAATACATAATATTTTTATATATTACCTATGGATGAAATGAATCATCAAATGATTTGAATGGTTCTATTCATTAAATTCCCCGATTCACTTTTTACTGATTTAAACCTTTGTTAAAAGCTTTAACAAGCTGAATGCATTTTACTGGCGCACAACATGGTAATCTCGGTGTAATCCATTCCAATACATTGTAAAATGCATAAACGGTCCACAGTTTGGGATCAAGAGTTAAAGTACGGGCACATTTGCTAATGTTAAGCTAGTGCTAAGCACACTCCTGATCAATTGGAGTTCAGACAAAACATGATGGTTGTGAGTGGCTCAACTCTACAAGCAGAAGAAACATCCCCATCATCCTGTTTATTTGTGGATGTCTGACTGCAGCGCTATGAGCAGAACCGCAGCAAATAACCCACACATCCCCTACATAGGAAAATCTAGCGCCATGGCTATGAAATCAAACCTCCCCACCCCGGCAGCGAAACGATCCCATGTGCTACCCTGCTAGCAGCAGGCCTAATATTACCTGTTCATCCAACTTCTGTAACAGCGAATCCATCTCATTGCGGAAAGCAGCTTTTCTGATTCGGTACAGCTTAATCAGCCGAAGTGAGTAAGCGTCAAGGGCAGTCATGAAGGTCCCCATGAGATCCTTGGTGGTAATGCGTGAGAACTCTGCACAAATCTACAAAAAAACAAAAAGAACAAGCCAACTTTTAAAGGTGCATTATGTAAGAATGACATACAGTTTTCAAATTTGGTTACTACAGCCCAATTTCAAAATAATTGGTCAGTTTTGCTCAATCTATTGATCAGGCCTTAATTGGATTTTATTTATTTTTTTGGTGGTGGTGGGGGCGCAAGTTTTAATTGACACATTGAAAAAAATTGAAAACAAGAAAAATGTGATCAACAAAGTTTGCACCAAGTTTACATGATAACAAATCAAGTGCTGATAAAACAAAAGGATGCTTTTAATTGTTGCACGCTGCCATGCAGCAAAGAAATTATAAATCAATTAATTGTTGTATTTATAATTTATTGAGAAAATGTTTTAAATATTATTTCATTAACTTTATAGTTCCAATTGGTGTGTGAATGGATAAATGATACACTGTAGTGTAAAGTGCTTTGGAGTCCTCTGATTCTGAAAGGCGCTGTACTAGTTCGGGTCATTTATCATTATCAAGAATAACATCCTGTGGTCAAATTTGGTTACTGCAGCTCATTTTCAATCTTTGAGATGTTACAGAAGTCATTGTGCAGTGGTCAGACTCTACAGTCATCAATGCAAGATCTTGTTGAAAAATGAATTATCTTACCTGTTCTTTCATAAACAGAGCTGGCCATCTGAGCTGCATTTCCTTGACCAAGGGCTGCATCTCCACAACCTCCTTCCTTCTAAGAGAGAATGTGAAAAATATTTTACTAATATGATAATCCAAACTCACAATGAAGAAAGTGGCCTTCTTTGAACTAGTTTTCACAAATTACTAGGGCTGAAACGAATAATTGAATAATTCGATTAAATCGATAAAAAAAAATGTTCGACTTTTATTTTGAAAATCGACGCTTCGTTTACTTTCACTTCCGGGTTATACAGTCTGTTTCCGGTGTGACCTTCCGGTTGTTTAACGCTACAAGCACGCTTGTTCTGCATACTGCAGCTCCAACAGATCATAGTTAGCAGAGCAAGCAACAGGGCGAATGCAAAAGGGATGATGACACCCAGAGAAAACCCCAAAACGTTTCCAAAGTGTGGGAATATTTCAATCTCAAGCCAAGCAATAGAAAAGATCGCTAGCTTAGCGCTAAGCTAACGTAGCTAAGTGGCTATGCTAGTGGTTCACAACAGCACGATCTCCACATCCCAGGACCTCAACACAAAGCATCTAGGTGCTTTAGGCATCAGCTGCGGATCTAAGACAAGGTTTGTGCTTTAAAGTTTAAATGAAGATAAACTGAGTATCACCAGATATGCTAACAGACTGAGAAATATTTAGCCACCACTCCTAAAAGTCCCAAGTCAGCATGAGACTAAAATGTTTGCTTTCTTGTTCTTGTTCAGCTTTCTTTTTGCATGCATGTTTTTAATTTTCAGTTATAGTTATTTGTAACATTGCAGTGTTATCTTTAGTGCAGAAAGGAAAAACATTTAAATGGATATTAACTGTTTTGGAGTTTAATTATATTAAAATAATCACCATTGTTAGCTGGTAAACTACATTTCTTTTCTCTATCTTTCATCAGCTTCAATTGACAGACTGGCCTGGGCAAATCCATCCTTCTCAGCTGAACATGCTACTGAGTTAAAGACAGCAAATGAAAAGGAGCTGAATAAAAATAAATGTTGTTATAGAAATATACTGGCTGACTTGTTTTTCACAGCTAGTATTGCTCTGTTTACATGTTTTACAGTATTATCAAAGATAAGGAAATATAGTCTTATCCGATTATTCGATTAATCGATCGATTACTGTGGCAAATTAATCGATTCCTAAAATAATCGATAGCTGCAGCCCTACAAATTACCACCTGGAATTTATGGATTCTGCTGTTAATGTAGAATAATCTAATCCAGGTCTGAAGAGTCTAGGTGTTGTAGTTTTTACACTGGACCAGACCTAAGGTGGGTCAGATGCAATAAAGTTCTGAATTCTGCATTTTTTTAAACTGTCACAAATCAAATAAAGGTTTAACCAATCACAAAATGTTCTTTAAGGACTCTGCTATCAGTCTAATATAATCTAGTTAAGCTCTGAATAATCTAAGTATTGTAGTTTTTAGCAGAGCCAGTTCTAATGTGGTCTAGAGGTGAAACTCAGAAATGAGAATCTGGAGCAAAAGTCCACTTATGTCAGTAATCCAGCTCAGACTGAGAGACCATCTAAAGGCTCAGGAACCCTCTGCAGGTGTTCTGGATTCATCAGCTGATTAGAGTCTAGAACATTGAACCTTTTCACAATATTCTGATTGTCTGAGATTCTGAATGTGGGTTTTTCATCAGCTGTAGCCACAATCATCACAATTATAACAAAAAAGGCTGAAACATCTGGAATGAGTCTGTCTCATAGATTAGTTTCACCTTTTAGGTTCAATTACTGCTACTCAGGTGTTCTTGTGCCTTTGATGAGCCTCAAGCTTCACTCAGCAGAAGCAGCTGGGTTAGGGTTAAGTTCAGACTTCAGCATCAACCCTGTTATGACCAGAAATCTATCAAACAAGCAGATTAAGATTTGTTTTGGTCTCAGTGGAAAATTATCCAATGAAATTGATGTAAATATGACTACAACAACTAATTATAGGATACTATTGGACTGAAAGGCTGTGAACCAGAGACAACAGGACAGAAGTGAAGGTTTGTGCATTTAACAAAACATTTAATAAATAATCAGAGCTGCTGTGAAATATTCTCCAGTCCATCCAGACAGAATCATCGTCTCTTCTGTCTCATGATCAGCAGGAGCTGGGATGTTTATGCTCACAAAGTTTTTCTTTTTTTATCAACATTCCCACACAAGTGCAGCTCAGTCCCCTTGTTCTGACTTTTTTTCTTGTGCTTATTCTCATCCATTTGGAAGCATCTCCACCTCCATGTTTCCACCTGCCTGTTGGCGCATCTGACCACTGGTTGTTCAGATGCTGCTGCTGTCAATCATTGCGGGAGCGTGCACGGTGTCGGATACCTCGTCTCTTTGTTCTCTCCTCCTGCCTGGGCGAACGGTAGCTGACGGTGCTGTGTGCGCAGCAGCGATGCGCCTTTTGCGCGTTTGGAGAGAATGAGTACTCGTGCGCAAAACGAGGCCCCTCATGGAGCGTGTGTTCTGCGTATCGGGAGGGGCCCACTTAAAACACTGGATTTGCTCAAATAAGATGTTTGAGCTCAACAAGGTTGTAGTTCTCTTGTATGAGCAGAGCGCGCTGGGAGTGCAGCGTGAAATGAGCGCGTGCGATTTTATCAGTTGGGAGGCGCGGAGCAGCTGGAGAAACATATCAATGATGGAACGTACGATAATTTTTGACATAACACCGGTGCGCAGAGGTGCGGGTTTCAGTGATCAACAGGAAAGGGAGGGGAGAGGGGAAAACAGCGAGCGAAACATGGAGGGACCAGACTGTTAATAAAGTTTTGAGCAAAACTGCTGGAAAAGTGTGGGCGTTCAGCCTCCTCATTAGAAAAAGTGTGGGTGTTAAAACACCCACATCCCCCACGGGTGCGACGCCCATGACGCACGAGCACACACACACACTATATGTGTGATTAGAACAAAAATGACATGACGTGGGAGCAGGGTTTTTCAAAAAGGCGCAGGGGAAGGGGTGGGTTAAGCTGCCGCCGTGGCTAGTCAGCCATGAACGAGCCTATTTTGTCCAGTTTTTTAGAGTTTTGTCGTTCGGTAGAGTGGCGGCCATATTTTGCACTTTTTTGTTCGGATTTTCATTGTTTGGCGACATGACGGTTTTTATCAAAAACTTTAAGGCACTGTTTTGTAGGGAAAACCCGGAAAAGCATTTAAGCAGCACAGCTGAGTAAAAATGTCTGGAGGAATTCTGAATTATGCTAGTAAACACACTACTCATAATAATGCTAAATTACGTTTTGGAAAAATATAAAGAAATTCAATTATGCTATCCCTAAAAGACCAATTGCGACAGTTCAAGCATTTATTTTTATATGATAAAATAAAATAAATATTACTTGCCTTTAGAAAGTGAAGGTGAACGACGCTAGCTGCCTCCTGCTCCCGGCGTGGGCCTCGTGTGTTCGAGTATACAGGCAGACGGGTCTCTCTTCCAGTCCTTGCAAAAATCCCAAGTAGACCACGTAGTATCAAGAGAATCAGATGCGCATGCGTGCGGAGGCGCAAAATGACGTCAACAGGCTCAACTCATGTAAAACTTGTATTTACACATTTTGCCAGCAATACATTTAATCTGAGACCAACTTTTGCTCCAAAACGTCAAATGAATAGTTGAAACCCTTAATATATTTGAGTTTATGGGTCAACACAACTTTTTATGTTGAACTGAGTAAGAAATCCGTGTAAGCTCAGCAATTGCAAGTTAGATTTTGTCTCCTAACAAACCTATGCATCCATGGCTATGAACCCTCCTACCTCAACGAACTTCTCCATGCACGACACACTACCGTACCCTCCGCTCAGCGCACTCTAACCTTCTGTTTATAGCCCTTTAAGATCTTTTGATATAAAGGGCATTATAAATTAAATTCATTATTATTATTATTTTTATTATTATTACCAGAAAGGTCAGCACTTAGTGAGGAAGACTTCTTGACCTATTATAACAACACCGATAAAAAACTAAACAGCATATATCTGGCTAAAGAAGCTATTTTGTGTCAAATGTAAGAATTTTGAGCATCAACATAAACTTTGTTCTATGTATGATGATATAGTGGCTGCTCTGTATGAAAGTGGTAAAATGTTTTATGTAAAATGTAAGTAACATAATATCAGGCCTGGTTGGAAAGAGTATGTAGCCACTTATCAGGATGAAGCGTGTCTAACTTTTAACTTTGGGACATGGCTGGGAGCAAGGCCGTATCTACCATTGAGGACACCGAGGTCCGGACCTCGGTATTTTTCTGCAGAATGTTTTTAAAAAATTCTCAAACAGCCTATGACGGGGGAGGCGCTACAACAACGCGAGGCAGCCGAACTTAATGTTTATGATCATAGCCACGGGAACATATTTTCAGCAGGGGGTGCTGAAAAAAAAAGCTCAGCTGCGCTCAACTGCAGCCTACATGTAGCATAGGCATTGATATGAGTCTCATTATTAGAAAGAAGACTCCAACAGTCTTGAAGCGCCGCTTGAAAACATACGACTCCTGTCTGCAGTTGACCAATGAAAACACACCTTTGAGACGCCTCAGCAGCAAGACTCCGCCTCTCTGAGTTTCCGTTTCAACTTACGGTATGTTTAAAATGCGGATCATAAACTACACACCAGTTTTTATTTTTGTTAATAGCCCAAATAAAACCAGAATTACACTAAAATAATTAAACTAAGAATGGGTTCAGTAGCGTTTTGTTGCTGAGGGACAGAGGATGGCTGCTGCGTGATCTGACAGCAGGTGTCAAAAGGGCTGATGCGCTGTCACGGAGCAGAGAAAACACTGAGACAGACATTGACGGCAAAACTTTAGATATTGGTGCGATCTGTGGCAGATAGATAGTTACTTCTCTGTAGTTTAGCGTTTTAATGTATAAAGGAGGATGAGAAGGAAGGATGTCCAGCAGACAGATCAGCTTCAAAACGCCCTCAGAAGCCCAGGGCCGTTTCGAGGCATTTGGGGGCCAAGGCAAAATAGACTTGAGCCCCCCCCACTCGCCCGCCCCCGCAGAGCTTGCAGAATAAAAAGTTTTAACACGTAACATGTGGGTTCATTTAGTAGTCTGTACTACCTTTCCCCTGTATTTGTCTATAACAAGCCAGTACAGCAAGCCATTTTAACATTTAATCTAACACTTCTTTTTTATTCCTATGTTACATAGCAATAATATCATTTATCCTTGTCCAAATAATATCCTTACTAGTCAATTTTGAAAAGACAGATATGAACAAGTAGAAATTATGTTTAAGGATATTCATAATAACAAATGCACTAGTAGGAATTTAACATCTCATTTCATGAAGGTGTGTCCATCTTTCAGTGTTGAATAAACGTGTTAACCTTGACCAGGTGTCAACAGTTAAACCTTTTTTGTCTTTTTACAGAAACTAAAAACAGGCTATTAGGCAAATCTAATTAAGGGTATTTTAAAAGTTTTAAACTGTAATTTAAAAATTACAGAGATTACTTTGATTTTACTAATGAATTTTTCTAAGCAGAATCTCTGAAAAGCAGCAATTAATATCCTCAGGAGTTTAAAACCTTTATAAAATGTACTCATGCACGTTATCAATACTTTATAAAATGTGTTTGTGATTTATATCTGTTATTACAGATGTGAAAGCAATTCATGTAAAGTAATCATGAAACCGTGATTATTTCTCAGACTATAATCGTCCCACCAACATTTATATTCATTGCAACCCTACTCTAGCCTGGCAAGCCATCCTATATATGTGAATATATAGTCTGGCCACGAACCATTGACGGCTCTCAGTCGTGAGGCGGGATCTACGGTTGTCTTTCAAAATGTCAGCACGCAATTGGATAGCGCTAGGACCAATCAGAGTAACGAACAACGTGACGTAATCACAGCAACGGAAAAGCGAGAGGCAGCAATGGCGTCTAACATCAATGATTTCTGTCGTTTTTGTATAAAAACACGCGAATATCAGGTGTACTGGGACATTGCACTACTTTGTTTGATAAAAATAAGAAGCCGCTAAGTATAGCCGACAGACTTACGCACGTTGGAGTCTAAATAATCCAATGTTGATGACAAAGCCGTTTCAAAAGAACGTGGCTCCGGCGTTGGCGCCATGTTGCTTGGGTTTCGCGGCCGCAGCGCTGACGTCATCGGCTAATCCCGCTCTGTGATTGGCCCAAAATATAGAGCGCTGTGATTGGCCCAACCAAAACTATAGCGAGCTGTGATTGGACAGCCACAGGCTGCGAGGATTCCAATGAAGCGTGCCTAGACCAAACTCTGCAAAGCAAGATTTGGTCTAGTTCACTAGGCTAACCCTACTCTAGATAGCAGCTAAACATATTCATCTATTCTCTCTCACTCTCTCACACACACACACACACACACACACACACACACACACACACACACACACACACACACACACACACACACACACACACACAAGAACATCATACACATACAAGTAACTTTATTTTTAAATAAATAATGTAACTGGAAATCAGTTTTGGTCTTTTCTTTGTAATTAATGTGCACAGGATAACGGAAGTTGGACCTCAGTAATTTTGAAACTCTGGATACGGCCTTGGCTGGGAGACCTAAGCAAGGTCCTGAGTTTAATCAGAAAAAAACGTGCAAATGCCAGATACAAGTATCCTGTCCGGTTTATAACAAAAAATGAGCAAGCTATGAGAGCAGATTCTATGGCCAGGAATATGCTGAGTAACAAAAATGTAAGAACTTTTAATAGCTTCAAACCTTCCCTACCATGTACTGTTGAAGGTGTCTCTGGGGCAGATAATATTGCAGCATTATGGAGATACACTGTTTAACTGTATGAAAAATGAAGTATATGAAGATGATTCAGATGTAGTTGATGAACCTATTAATGTAACGGCACATGAGGTATATGAAGCCATCATAAACTATCTGATAATAAGGCTTCTGGTACGGATCATATTACGGCGGAACATTTGAAACATGCTAGTCTAAGACTAGCTCCTCTTTTAGCGCTCTGTTTCACAGGTCTTATGATCCATGGCGTACTACCAGACTCGCTGAGTGTTCTGCTCGTTCCTGTTAAGGACAAAGCTGGAAAAGTGAGCTGTCTGGATAACTATAGACCAATAGCACTTGCCAGTATTTTATCTAAAGTTCTAGAAAGTATTGTACTTGATAGAATTAGTACATAAACTGCCTCTGTGGACAATCAGTTTGGCTTTAAGCCTCAGCATGGGACTGACATGTGCATATATGCCCTTAAAGAAATGGAGAACTTATATAGGAGTAAAAATTCATCTGTCCTCATGTGTTGTATTGATGCTTCTAAAGCTTTTGATAGAGTGAACCATAGAAAACGTTTTATTAAATTAAAAAAATGAGGAGTTCCAGGATATATTGTGAGGACTCTCTCGTACTGGTACTCTCACCAGCAGATGCAGGTGAAGTGGGGAAGCAGTATCTCTGCCCCCTTTGGTGTCAGCAATGGAGTGAGACAGGGTGGATTGCTGTCTCCAAAATTATTTAACGTGTATGTTGATCTGTCAATGCAGCTAAGAGCCTGTAACACTGGATGTCTGCTGGGTAAAACATTGATAAACCATCTGATGTATGCAGATGACCTGGTGGTTTTCAGTCCAAGTAGTGCAGGTTTACAGCAGCTTCTTGATACCTGTACTAAATATGGTGTGCACTATGATATCCAGTATAATGCTGCTAAGAGTGCCATCTTGATATGTAGAACTAGACAGGATAAAATGCTACATATTCCTGGATTTAAATAGTCAAACATTGCCCTAACTGTGAGTGAAAAGGTGAAATACCTTGGTCATTTTATAAATGATCAAATGACTGATGATGATATATATAGACAGTGCTGTAAGCTCTATGCACAGGCAAATACCCTTGCACGTAAGTTCAGCTTCTGCTCATCTCCTGTTAAAGTGGCTCTGTTTAAGGCATTTTGCACACCGCTCTATACTGGCCATCTGTGGTCATCTTACAAACAATGCAGCATGCAGAAGCTGCATGTTGCTTACAATGATGCGTTAAGAATTCTCCTTAAAAAACCCAGAGGTGGGAGTGCCAGCCAGTTGTTTGTTACTGCTGGTACTTTTAAAGCTCTTTTAAGAAAATTAATGTTCACTTTTCGAGAACGTCTAGAAGGTTCAGTTAACAGTATTATTTCAGCAATTACTGATCCTACTATGAGCTGTTGTCGCTACTCATCCAGCTTTAGGAAGCACTGGTTGAAGTGTTTGTGTGTTGTCTCTTCTTAATTATAAGGGTTTTTATATTATCATTTTATAGTATAATTTTTTATTGTACTTTTATTTTTTTATTTTATTGTTTTTTAAATGTATTTTATATATCTTATACATGTTACCCTGTATATTGGACCAGTGTGTCTGCTAAATAAAGCTGCCATATAAATGTCTGCTGCCCCCTGGTGGAGGAACTACAGGTGGCAAGTTTGATTTTTTTTTATTTTTTTATTTCTGTTATATTGTTAAAGATTTACATAAAAAATAAAGCCAATTGTTGTTTTATTAAGTTAAGTTTTACAAACCATATATTTAAATGATTAAATTTATTATTGTTTGATATTTCAGGCTTGTAAGGCCTGTCATGTTTTGTTAGTGAAAATAGGTGAAACCAGCTACGCATATTTAAAATCAAGCATATTTTGACCATGAAATTGGTGAAATGATTAGTGTCAAAAATAATATCCACAGACGGGGGCAGAGAATAAACTAGATGGATGGATGAGATAGATTCATTCTGTCTTTGTATCTCATCATTTTGATCTTTCCATAAGGTGGTGAAAACAATTATTCATGAATAAATAAAAGCATGTGTATTATGTGAGCACGACTCGCCCCTGTAATAATGGAATATCTGTAGTAGCCTCAGAGCCCAGGCTGACACCCGCCACGTTCCCATCACCTCTGTCCTCACACAGTCACGACTGGTGCGTAAAGTGTGGATGCCATGATCCTCCTCCTCCAGCTGTTAGGAATAGGAGTTGTTTTCTACTCGCGGTGGCCGACTGCGCTCTTCCTGCACTAATGGAGCATCCGTGCGGCGCCACGCAGGCGGCGGGCAGCTCAGCGGCTGATGCCGACGCTGACGGCAGACACGGGGCAGGAGAGAGGATGGAGAGGACGGTGTCGGGAGAACAGGACAGCACCACCACCAACCAGCAGCAGCAGCGGTCGTCCTCCTCTTCAGCGCCGTCCGGAGTGCTCGGTGAGTTTAATGGTTATAATGTGGTCGCTGGTGCTTTTCTTTCATATCATGAATAATAGCGACAGCAGGCCAGTGAGCATCACGCTGGGCAGGTAACGTCCTCCTGTCCTCTCGGATTCAGACCCCAGGTGGAGGAAGCCTGAGCTTCAGGTCCCACTGCTGCTCTGCTGGGACAGAAAGACCCAGGCTGGTCCAGCCGGAGCCTCGGGCCTCCAGAAAGGACGAAGAACGTTCAGCGTTTAAACCCACGGTAGCAGGCCCGCCCCTGGCCAAAGTGGGGTCCTAAGCGGAAATGTATTGAGCCCCCCCCCCCCCCCCCCCAAGTAAAGGATCTTTATTCATCATGTCTGTGACAGTGACATTTTACTACCTTAAAAAATTACTCTGAACTTTGGATAGGGTTATGGGCTGCAAACAGTGGAGACTGTGTGCGTGCGTGCGTGTAAACAATATAAGACCCCAACTGGTCAAATAACCAATCATTTTTTCACAAAGGTGAATATAATATGACATTTGCAAGACATTCAGTAACTGATAATCAGGGCAGCTCGAAAATGTAATAGAGCTTTCTACAGTAGCTAAAAATAGATTGTGACATAACGTCGCAAAGCACTCTGGGACGCAGGGTCATCCAAGTGTCACATCCACACTCTGACTCCACCTCCCACAATGCCCCGCACATCCACGTCATCCTTAAAAGCCGGAAGCACACTCCACCTCGCCACTCAGTCATCGTTTCTGCATGTCAGAGTTCCGAGCTATCCAGCTCTACTTCGAGTTTAACCGCTCTCACCTTATTCGAGCCAATCCGCTCTTCATCCAAGCCACCCGGCTCCTCACTCTAGCCTTCCGGCTCTCCTCCGGAGCGTCTCCCGTTTTTACCGGAGCGTCTCGACTCACCAGGCTTCCCGCCTACCTCCAAGTAAGTTTCTCTCTTACTTTCCGGAACAACGCCGCGCTCCCGTTGCCTTTCGGGTTCGGCGCTGTTGTTCCTAGATTAAACTGCGTGCTAGCTGCTCCCCAACGCTCGATCTTTCCGCGTCTGGGTTATCTAACCACGCCACACTCTCACGCCCTTCACGTGAGAGCTATTTTGTGACAGGATGACTGAGTCTCCCGACCCAGCGGAGTTTGGGCGCATGCGCGCTGAGCTCACTCATCTCCACGGTCTAGTCGATCGGCTAGCCACCAAGGTGGACGCCATGTCCACAGTGATGATGCAACTGTCTGCTTCCATGACCGCTCTTCAACGGGAGAGACAGGACTCATCCAGGGAATTTCTGTTTGGCCTTCCAGAACGATGGAACGGGGTGGACGGCAGCCCCGACGGTCTACTGGCGACACTGGACATGTTGTTTGAATGTCAGCCAGACAAATACGCCACCGCCCGGACCCGAGTGGCCATGTTGGTCTCCCTGCTGTCCGGGAGGGCCCTGGAATGGGCTGCAGCGCTGTATAACAACAAGGCCCCAGCCTGCCAGAATTATGCCACCTTCGTAGAGGAACTGCGGAAGACCTTTGTTCCTCCAAGCAGCGACATTGGTGCTGAGGCCCGGTTGCTCAAACTCCGTCAGGGGGACCGGCGCGTGCACAGCTACGTGTCAGAGTTCAGGACCATCGCGGCCAAGATCTCCTGGGGAGATGATGCCTTCAAGTCCGTGTTCACGGAGGGACTGGCCAGCTACATCAGGGATGAGATGGTGGGACGCCAACAGCCCCCCACTCTGGACGAAATGGTTGACCTGGCCCTCCAGATCGACCAACGGATCCAGAGCCGCCCACGGTCCCGAGGATTCACGACAGCTACTCAACTCGCCGGCCCGGCCTCTCCACCTGCCCCAACGCAAAGGGAGGAGCCTATGCAGCTGGGCTCCCTACCCCCTGCTGAGAAAGCCCGACGCCGCAAGGAGGGCCTGTGCGCCTACTGCGGCTCTCCCTCCCACGGCCTACCCCAGTGTCCCCTGAGACCACTAAAAGACCAGGCCAGGTGAGCATAGGGGGCGTTTCATCTGGCCCGTCCCACACCGCTGCCCCTCTCAACCGGTTTTTCCTGCCCATCACCCTGCACCTCTCGTCCGGATCCATCGAGCTCAGGGCCTTGTTGGACTCCGGGGCCTCGGACAACTTCATGGACCGGGACCTAGCCAACCGGCTCCTCATCCCCCGGACCAAACTGGACCGGGTGGTCCCGGTAACGTCCGTCGATGGACGCCCTCTGGAGCCTTTTCCCATCCGCCACTGCACGCCCCCCCTTTGTATGGGTGTGGACCGACATCAGGAAACCATCCGTTTCCTTCTCATCACTGCCCCTACCACTCCTCTCATTCTGGGCCTGCCATGGCTGTCTCTCCATGACCCCAACGTCTCCTGGTCTACAGGCCGCCTGCTGGGATGGGGACCAAACTGCTCCCTCCACCGACCACTGCCAGACACACCCCAGACTACACCTCCTGATTCCATCTTGGAGGCCATACCTCCGCCCTATCGGGACCTGGCGGCCGTGTTTGATAAGGGACGGGCGGGTGCCCTACC
>SSNS01000920.1:86627-104168 GCA_006937985.1 Aphyosemion australe
GGAACCACGAGTAGCCCACGCTCAGCTGATCGAAGAGACCGCACAGGCACATGCAGAGTCAGCAGCTCTGATAGGTAGTGCGGGGCAAGGCCATTTAGGCATTTAAAAACAAACAACAGAATTTTAAAATCAATTCGGTACCTGACCGGGAGCCAATGAAGCGCTGATAGGACCGGTGAAATATGGTCATGCTTACGAGTACCTGTTAAAAGACGTGCTGCAGCGTTCTGAACCAGCTGCAGACGTAAAATCAAAGACTGGCTGATGCCCACATAGAGGGCGTTACAGTAGTCAAGCCTAGTCGTCACGAAAGCATGGATAAGAATCTCAAAATGATATCGTGATAAGGATGTTTTTATCTTTGCTAGCTGTCTCAGGTGAAAAAAGCTAGCACTCACCACCGAGCTTATTTGTTTGTCAAAACAGAAATGTCTATCCATTTTCACCCCAAGATTAGAGACAGTGGGCTTAAGAAACTGGGTTAACGGTCCTAAATCCAAACGGTCAGTACCACCTGTGTGTCTAGGGCCAATTTGTAAGACCTCAGTTTTGGTTTCATTAAAATACAAAAAGTTGTCAGACATCCATGATTTAACCGCGGCTATACAATCCAACAATTGTACTGCACAAAAATTGTTTTCACGGCTAAGGGGCACGTAGATTTGATTATCATCCGCATAGAGGTGAAAAGGCACCCCAAACCGTCGAAAAATAGCCCCCAGGGGAAGCAGGTACAAAGTGAACAACAGCGGCCCAAGAATGGACCCTTGAGGAACACCACATGTCAAGGGAGCTGTGGAGGACACAGAGTCACACCAATTTTAACACAGAAACTCCTGTCAGTCAAGTAATAATGAAACCATTTCAGAGCCACCCCACGGATACCAACAGTATTTTTCAGGCGACTTAAGAGAATTCCATGGTCTACCGTATCAAAGGCTGCGGTCAAGTCGAGGAGCACCAAGACTACAGTATGACCGGAATCAGAAGACAGCAAGATGTCATTTACCACCCTCAGCAGTGCTGTTTCAGTACTGTGGCCCTTTTTGAAGCCAGACTGAAAAACCTCAGGAATCCCATGCTCGTCTAGAAACCCTTTTAGTTGTTCAAAGACAATTTTTTCCAAAAGTTTGGACAAAAAGGGGAGCTTGGAAATAGGTCGGAAATTTGATGGATCAGTTGGGTCAAGACCAGGCTTTTTAATTACTGGCTGGACAACTGCTTGTTTAAAACTCCCCGGCACCACCCCGTTTACCAAGCTAGTATTGATTATATGCGAAATGCAAGATGCAGTAGTAGCAAATACTTCTTTAAACAGGCGAGGGGGGATAGAGTCATTCGGTGAACCAGCAGGCTTCAGTTGACTAACTACCCTTTCCAAGTAAGAGGGGGTCACAGGTACAAACTGCCAAAATAACTGTGAGCATGTGACCACCTCAGACAGTGTAGCAGATGAAGGGCTAACAAGAGCCCTAGTGTCTAAAACCTTGCTTATAAAAAATGTAAGAAAATTTTCACACACTGCAGGTGAAGCCTCAACCAAAGCTGATACTGGAACATTTAGGGCAGCATTCACTAAGTTAAAAAGAACATGTGGATTGTCCTTATTTGCCAAAACCATGTCTGCAAAATATGCAGCCTTAGCTGTTTTAACACATTTCTGATAATTATGCAGACAGTCTCTTAGCATTTGGAAGGAAATTTGCAGTCTATCCTTTTTCCATCTTCGCTCAGCCCTCCTGCACTTGCGCCTTGCTGCACGAGTGGAGTCATTCAGCCAGGGCTCAGATCGAGATTTAGGTTTCTTGAGCTTCAGTGGAGCAATACTGTCCAAAATCATCAAACATAGTGAGTCAAAGCGGGGACACCACTCATCGGCATCCCAATCAGAACAGGAAGGATCATCTACCAATGGGGACTGGTTAAAGGCTGCAGAAAACTCAGCAGCAGTAGTCGAATTAATTGCCCGATGTTGGCATACAGGAATTTCTGATTTAAAACCACACCCCAGTGGGACATCAAAAACAACTGGCATATGGTCAGAAAACACTGCGTCACAAAGTTGAACATTTAGTACAGAGAGACCATGAGTTAATACAAGGTCCAGTCTGTGCCCATGCACCTGCGTGGGTCCAGAAACGGACTGCACAAGGTTAAAAGTCTCCATAAGTTCCAGAAAGTCTTTAGCCATAGGTTTATCCGCACAGCACACATGAATGTTAAAATCACCCACAATCAGTATTCGATCGTATTTAGGCAGGATATCAGCTACAAAGTTAGAAAAGTCACTTATAAAATCCTTGTTGTATTTAGGTGGCCTATATACCACCGCACACAGCACAGGAGGATCAGCAGCCAGGACGAACGCATTTATCTCAAAACTGGAAGCAGTCACTGCCAGGGAAAACCTACCGCATTTAAAAGTTTCCTTGTAAACTGAGGCTACACCACCTCCACGACCAGACGCTCTTGGCGTGGAGAGATAGGTAAAGCCGTCTGGCAAAAGTTCAGAGAAGGCACTAGACTCACCCGCGCCGATCCACGTCTCACTAGCCTCAGAGGATGTCCAGCCCATGAGAAACAATAAAATCCTTTAAAACGAAAGTCTTATTTACCAGCAATCTGGCGTTTACCAACGCTATTTTGACTGGAACGGAGGTTACCGAGGTTCACTCCCCGCTGTCGGACTGCGCGGTGCGGAGCAGCTGGCAGCAAGCCAGCCTTTAGTTTCACTAGTCTCCCGCTGCGTCTTCCTCTGCGCCTGCGGCGCGTTCTGCGTAGCGACGTAGCAGGCCCAGGATGGAGGCAAGCCGGCGATATCCCAGATAGGAAAGGTGGAGAAGAATGCCCATGTCCACCACCCTCAAACTTCACCAGATGCTGGCTAGTGTGTCGAATATCCAAAAGTGCTTGCCGGTCATAAACCAGAAGAGAGTCGATAGTTACTGCAACAGGTGCTAAAATTGCCACAAATAAAAACAAAAAGCACAGAGACAGTTGGCGTGCCAAACACACTGGCGCCATCTTGTCCTCCATAGAAAGCTGGACAGAGCAATTATTGATTATTGACATTTTTAATGCTTTTTTTCATACGAGATTGGTTGTCTTCTTCTTTGTCTACATTTGTAAATAAATAACCTATCAATCAACTCAGTTCCTCTAAAACTACTCTCAGTAAGTAAATACTTTTTTTTTTTTACATTTAACTATTTTTCAAAGACAAAATCTTATTTTATGACTGTATGACTTGTGTAAATATTTGTACTTTGACCAACTTAACTTCGATCAGGGAAAGCTTTAAACATTTAAAAGCTGCTAGGGAAACATTTTTTCTCTCCTTCCTTTACTTTATTTAACAAAAGAACATTATTAGAAAACAGTTTAAAACATGCAAAACAACATGCTATCACCTCAACTGTCTTACAGCTTTTGAGGTATTGAATAACATTTAATTTCTACTGGTAATAATGTAATGGTGGCATGTCTATAATGTACGGGTTGGCAATAATCCAGTTTAAATTACGTTCACAGATAGAAGTGTTTGTGAATTACATACTACAACGGCTTGCCATAGCCCTGGAGCAGTGTGTTGCGCAATCTCGTAGCAAAAACAACGTGAGTCTCGGTAGCTGCTGTGGCTCTGCTCCATAGCGCTGCAGACAGTTACGAATAAACAGGATGGTGGGACTTTTCTTCCGCTTGTAGAGTTTAGTCATTCTTAGTTCCAAGATCATCGTGTTTTTTTGGAACCCACGGCGTGAGTCTGCTGTCCGCTAGCTTAGTTAGCATTAGCCAATCTGCCCGTAGCTGCGCGTTTGATCCCAAACTTTGGACCGTTTCTGCTGGTTTCTCTATTTTCCTCCACAGCACCTAGATTACCACATTGTGCGCCAGTAAAAAGCATCTTCCTTACACAAAAACAAATGACTTACATTTGTTAAGGCTCCGGTTACATGTATTTTTTTTAGTACCGGCTTTGCAACAAAGCTTTCCCGTTATTTCTTTTTTTAAGCATTGACGTTCATTAATCGATTCTGAATCCTCACGTGAAGCTTTGCGATGCATCGCCACATTGATGAAATGCACCCACCCCTAATCATTAAAGGACTCAGCCGTGAACTCAGAGGCTGTGTAGGTCTAGGAAGAACCAGAGTTGAGTTGGTGCCGCTGGGGCACACACCGGAACCGGAGAAACATTGGAGCCGCTGTGACACGCATCGGAACCGAGGTTGAGTTGGTGCTGCTGGGGCATGCAACAGAAGCTGTGCTGCTTTGGATCTGTCTGGTTACCAAAGTTTGGGAAGGTAGCTGCACTGGAACGAGCTACTGGAGCTACTGGAATTCCAGATAACAGCAGGATCACCAAAGCCAGCTAATGCACCATTGGAGTATGTGGTTCAGTGCTAATATTTATAAATGGCCAGAATTCATTTTGTGTGCACACATTGGTTTCTGAGCATAAATCCAATGCATTGGTAGCAGCCTCTGACTATTCAAAAACAAAACAAAGGGAAAATATAAACACTAAACTTTGCGACACTTCAAATAACAGTAAATCAATAAAAGGATCCTCTGCACATAATCCACTCACAAATGGTGCTCCACAGCCAAAGAACGATGACGTAAAAAAAGGCCAGAACACTCAAAGTGAAAATATTTAATAGGTGCAAGCACACAAGACTAACGTTTCGACACAAATGGTGTCTTCGTCAGAGTAACATCTGAACATCAAATTGACTTCAATATTTATACAGGTGAACCTGATTAGAGAGTGTCCCTAATTGGACACACCTTCCAGATAAAGAGGAGTGAAAGTTCACCAGTTAAAGATAAATAACTTCTAAATATACTTTTAGGCAAGCATCATCAATATGTAGCAAAGGGTATGCCAACATTATAAAACTCAAGATAATACTAGGACTAGAAAGAAAATCTCACATAATAATAATATGAAATGTTTTCTAAAACAAACAGGAATCCAGCCTAGCACATCAGGTGGTGATATCATCAAGCTGCTACTGAAGAGAAAGGCTTTCTGGATTCATATTCTAAATACTTTAGAACCCACAGGAATAAATGAGGATAATAATAATAATAAATGAGGAAGGTGGCAGGCCCTGATGGAATACATGGAAAGTTTCTCAGAGCATGTGCTGACCAACTGTCTGGAGTCTTCACAAAAATCTTCAACCTGTCCTTTTCACTAAACACCGTCTCACCCTGCCTCAAAACCTCCAACATCATCGCCAAGAAGACAGCTGTGGACAGACCAAATGACTACAGACCGGTTGCTCTTACACCTGTAGTGATGAAGTGCTTCGAGTGCACATCATAGCCTGTCTGCCTCCCACCCTGGACCCCCACCAATTTGCCTACAGGGCAAACTGATCCACTGATGACGCTATCTCCATAGCGCTCCATACTGCACTGAGTCATCTGGAGCACCAAGAAAGCTATGTGAGAATGCTCTTCCTGGACTTCAGCTCAGCATTCAACTACATCATCCCTGAGATCCTGGTCCAAAAACTGTCCCACCTGGGACTTTCCACCCCCATCTGCCTCTGGATTAAGGACTTCCTGACAAATAGACCACAGTCTGTGAGACTCGGCCCCCACCTGTCCAGCACCATCACACTTAGTTTTGAAGGTTGTGTTCTGAGTCCCCTCCTGTTCACTCTCTACACATCCGACTGTTCCCCGACCCATCTCTCAAACACCATCATAAAGTTTGCGGATGACACCACCGTGGTTGGACTCATCTCAAGGGGTGATGAGTCGGACTACAGAGATGAGGTCAACAGACTGACTGCCTGGTGTTCAGTAAACAACCTCCAGCTGAATACCACAAACACCAAAGAACTCATCCTGGACTTCAGGAAGGGCAGAGCAGACCCGGCCCCACTCTACATCCATGGGGACTGCGTGGAGAGGGTACGATCCATGAAGTTTCTGGGTGTGCAGATCTCTGACGATCTCTCCTGGACTGCAAATACTACAGCGGTGGTAAAAAAGGCCCAGCAGCATCTCCACTTCCTGCGAGTGCTCAGGAGGAACGACCTGGAGGAGAGGCTGATGGTGACATTCTACAGAGCCACCATAGAGAGTGTCCTAGTGTACGGCATCACAACATGGTACGCAGGGTGCTCAGCTGCAGACAGGAAAGTACTGCAGAGGGTCATCAGCACAGCCCAGAAGATCACTGGCTGCTCTCTGCCCAGCCTGGAGGACATTGCCAACTCCCGCTACCTCAGTAGAGCCAGCAATATCATCGAAGACCTCTCTCACCCCGGTAACCATCTGTGTGACCTGTTAACGTCAGGCCGACGGTACAGGTCACATAAAACCAGGACCAATAGATTCAGAGATAGCTTCTTTCCCAGAGCTATCACCGTAGCAAACAACCACAAAACCAGATGAATTATTAATATTAGAGTAGAAGCAGAAAGAGCTGGACTTCTTGCTCATTTAGCTGCTTTAAAGGAGAAGCATGCACTAGAGGAGCAGGAATATTTGCTAAAGAGAAAAAAGGAACAGCTGAATTTGGACACAAAATTAGCTGCTGCTAATGCCATGTTAACAGTACTTGAGGGCAACACTAAAGGCAGTATTTCATCCAAGCTGTCTGATGGAATGGATTCATACTTCAAAAAGGGTGCTAGGCCCAAAATCAAACCTAGGTGCTTGAACCCACAAGCTCCACAGGTTGTTGCACAGAAAATGTATGCCACTGGACATTTGTTGGATGAACAAAGTGCTTCTAATCCTAATGTGCCAAGAACAAGTGCCCCTAATGCACAAAGCTCTAAACCTCCTTTTATTACCATACCAGAATCCAAAGTTGCTAAACAAGTCTTTGTTCAAGTACCAAGTCAACCTGCTGGAAACCTCTACAATGTGCTGAAACAACAAAATGACCTAACTGCCATTCTGGTGCAAATGCAAACAACCCAGTCACTGCCACATAGAGAAGTCCCAATTTATGAAGGAGATCCATTACAGTACAACTCACTTATAAAAGCTTTTGAAGTTTGTGTGGAGGCAAAGACTAACAAAATGGTTTGTACTACCTTGAACAGTACACCAAGGGGCAACGAGGGAGACCTTATATGCAGCTGCCTCTACATGACTGCAGAAAGGGGATACATTACTTCTCAAAGACCACTTTGGAGATACAGGTCCTTCTAAAAAAAATTTGCATATTGTGATAAAGTTCATTATTTTCTGTAATGTACTGATAAACATTAGACTTTCATATATTTTAGATTCAGTTGTGTTTACAAGCCGTTTATTGTTTTAATATTGATGATTTTGGCATACAGCTCATGAAAACCCAAAATTCCTATCTCAAAAAATTTGCATATCATAAAAAAGTTCTCTAAACGAGCTACTAACCTAATCATCTGAATCAACTCATTACCTCTAAACACCTGCAAACGATTCCTGAGGCTTTTAAAAACTCCCAGCCTGGTTCATTACTCAAAACCGCAATCACGGGTAAGACTGCCGACCTGACTGCTGTCCAGAAGGCCATCATTGACACCCTCAAGCAAGAGGGTCAGACACAGAAAGAAATTTCTGAACCAATAGGCTGTTCCCAGAGTGCTGTATCAAGGCACCTCAGTGGGAAGTTTGTGGGAAGGAAAAAGTGTGGCAGAAAACGCTGCACAATGAGAAGAGGTGACCGGACCCTGAGGAAGATTGTGGAGAAGGACCGATTCCAGACCTTGGGGGACCTGCGGACTGAGTGACTGAAAACATCCAGAGCCACCATGTACAGGCGTGTGCAGGAAATGGGCTACAGGTGCCGCATTCCCCAGGTCGAGCCACTTTTGAACCAGAAACAGCGGCAGAATCGCCTCACCTGGGCTACAGTGAAGCAGCACTGGCCTGTTGCTCAGTGGTCTAAAGTACTTTTTTCGGATGAAAGCAAATTTTGCATGTCATTCAGAAATCAAGGTGCCAGAGTCTGGAGGAAGACTGGGCAGAGGGAAATGCCAAAATGCCTGAAGTCCAGTGTCAAGTCCCCACAGTCAGTGATGGTCTGGGGTGCCATGTCAGCTGCTGGTGTTGGTCCACTGTGTTTTATCAAGGGCAGGGTCAATGCAGCTAGCTATCAGGAGATTTTGGAGCACTTCATGCTTCCATCTGCTGAAAAGCTTTATGGAGATGAAGATTTCATTTTTCAGCACAACCTGGCACCTGCTCACAGTGCCAAAACCACTGGTCAATGGTTTACTGACCATGGTATTACTGTGCTCAATTAGCCTGCCAACTCTCCTGACCTGAACCCCATAGAGAATCTGTGGGATATTGTGAAGAGAAAGTTGAGAGACGCAAGACCCAACACTCTGGATGAGCTTAAGGCCGCTATCGAAGCATCCTGGGCCTCCATAACACCTCAGCAGTGCCACAGGCTGATTGCCTCCATGCCACGCCGCATTGAAGCAGTCATTTCTGCAAAAGGATTCCCGACCAAGTATTGAGTGCATAACTGAACATAATTATTTGAAGGTTGACCTTTTTTGTATTACAAACCGTTTTCTTTTAGTGGTCGATTGGAATATGCTAATTTTTTGAGATAGGAATTTTGGGTTTTCATGAGCTGTATGCCAAAATCATCAATATTAAAACCAATAAACAGCTTGAACTACTTCAGTTGTGTGTAATGAATCTAAAATATATGAAAGTCTAATGTTTATCAGTACATTACAGAAAATAATGAACTTTATCACAATATGCTATTTTTTTTAGAAGGACCTGTACATTTAAAATAGCAGCTGCATATTTGGAAAAGGCCACTAGTTAGACCAGTATAACAGGAGAGGATGTGAAAATACACTAAAGGCATATGGCCTCTTTCTTTGGGAGAACAAAGGCAAATGAGATTCTGGAGAAGACTGGTCAAAGCGCATGCTTTCCATATCTAGTTAACTTTATTGAACATCAAATAAGGATAATATCAGACCCGGTTTTCTGAGACATACAGGACACACAAGTCACAAAAGGAACCCCAAGATTCATTAAACCTCAAATGAAATTACAAGAGTCAAAAGAAACAGCTTTGTCACTCACGTTTCCATTAATGATGAACAAAAAATTACTTCTCCAAAATCCAAGGAATCACCTAACAAGTTGAGCCCTTTTTTTGTCTGTACTGTGTACAAGAGGGTCACATTGTGGAACAATGTCGACAACTAGGAAAAAGGTCCCATAGAGAAAAATCAACCTTTCTGAAGGACGAGGGTCTATGCTTTAGTTGTTTGAACACAGGACACTTAAGTAAGGATTGTGACAAGCACATCACCTGCAAACATTGCAGCCAATTGCATCCCTGTATCTGGGATATTGGACAAAAGGAAACCCTTCAAAAGGGCTTTGAGCAGGAAAAAGGCTAGTAAAACCTCCTCCACTTGTGGTCATATAGGGGCTGGCCACTGTGCGGGCATTCTTCCCATTTTGGCTGTGCAAGTGAAGATTTCAAAGAGAACTAAGGTTATCAAAACATATGCCTTCCTGGACCCAGGGAGCACAGACGCCTTCTGCTCCGAAAGGCTTTTAAACGAGCTTAACATTCAAGGTCGCAAAATTCAGATTCATCTATGCACCAAGGGTCATAATAAAATTATGACAACCTCCATCATTAAAGGGCTAGAGATTTCAGAGCTAAGTGGGAAACACTTCCACCAACTTTCAAATGTGTTTACCCAAAAGGACATGCCTGTCCCTGCAGACAACATCATCACTGAAAAGGAGTTGTGAAAGTGGCCTTACTTAAAAAAACTCAAATTTCCTCACATACATGCTGACGCAGACCTACTGGTTGGCACTAATGCATCTAAGCCAGGGGTCTCAAACTAAATTCAGCAGGGGGCCGCTGGAGGCAGAGTCTGGGTGAGGCTGGGCCGCATCAGGTTTTCCACAAGAAAAGCAATGTTAAAAAAATTTCAATCTTCTCAAATCTCTTTAACACAAAATAAGATGAAAAAATATACTAACCTATTAAGAATGAATAAGAAAATTAATCAGTAATGAATAAATAAAATAATTACATTTCTCATGTGACTATTTGGTTTATTTAGACTTCTTTATATTCTGTGTCTTCTTAACTGGAAGAAGCTCATCTAAACAATAGAAACATCGTTTTCTACCTCAGCAACACACAATTCCAACAATAAGACGCTAAATGAAAACAACATAAAAAGACGCTAAATACATATATCGAGAAAAACACGCAGTAGCGACAATGCTAAACAATCCTATCAACAAAAGCAGCCGTTCAAATTAAAGCACAGACTCTCATCTTTCAAACAATATAAGTCTTCTACATTTTATATAAAACAGAGTTACGAGCAAACAAAGCAGCAAAAACCAGCTTATCTCATGAAGTCAGAAGCATAAATTCAGTTTTACCTTTGCTGCTTTATCGTCATAATCCGTGTTACAGTAAAATAAATCCTCTTTACGGTGTACATTTTAGGACATCCTCAGGTCTCAGGTGTCAGACTTCAGACCATGGAAAAAAAGCCTCAGGTTTCAGGAAAAACAGCTTCAGGAAACATCCTCAGGTATCAGGTGTCAGGTCTCAGGTGTCAGGTATCAGGTGTCAGGTATCAGGTCTCAGGTATCGCATGTCAGGTCTCAGGTCTCTGGTATCAGGTGTCAGGTATCAGGTGTCAGGTATCGGGTGTCAGGTCTCAGGTATCAGGTATCAGGTGTCAGGTATCAGGTGTCAGGTATCAGGTGTCAGGTATCAGGTGTCATCTGTCAGGTATCAGGTATCAGGTGGCAGGTATCAGGTGTCAGACTTTAGACCATGGTAAAAAAAAAGCCTCAGGTTTCAGGAAAAACGGCTTCAGGAAAAAAACAGTCAGAAACAACACTCTCTCATAGAAACGGCTCGTATTCTTATCAAACTTGATCTGGATTATTCTAGACTAATAGCAGAATACATGCAGCATAGTTTGTTATTTGTGAAACCTTTTTCTGATTTGTGAAACTTCCAGAAAGCCAGATTTATGCGTTTTTTTTAGCATCTACACCACACTAGAAGTGGTGTAGCTCCCAAACTACAACACGTATTCTCTTCAAACCTGGATTATTCTAGACTAATAGCAGATTACATAAAACATAGTTTGTGATTTGTGAAACCTTTTTCTGATTTGTGAAACTTCTAAGAAGACAGATTTATGTTTGGGAGCTAAACCCCTTCCAGTGTGGTGTAGATGTAAAAAAAAAAAAAGCATAAATCTGGCTTCTTTGAAGTTACACAAATCAGAGGTTTCACAAATAACAAACTATGCTGCATGCATTCTGCTATTAGTCTAGAATAATCCAGATCAAGTTTGACAAGAATACGTGTTGTAGTTTTGGAGCTAGAGCTGATTAAAGATGGTCAGAGTAGAGAAAAATTGACCGTAATTGCCCTTTAGCTATTTCCCGAATCGGAAGCTGGAATCGGAAACTAACTTCAGCCTCGTATAAAGTTGCAAATGTTTGCTAAAACATGTTACCATTTTCAAGATCTTTTGTTAGCTCCTCATAAGCCTTCAGCTTATCCATTCCCTGTAACGCAAACACAATGATTACATGACTGTTTAAATGAAGCATCTCCAGCCCCACTGATGCTAGCTAGAATGAATTAGCCAAAAGAAAAAGTGCCACTCTGATTCGCCTGATTATAGAAACTTCGATTGTATTTTATGATTTATGGTGATGTAATTTTCAAAACCCTAACATTAATTGTAGCAAATGTTTCGTGAAAAGGCAGAATGATTTGAACTTACCGTCGTTCAGTTACAAATCCAATCTGCTGCTGTCGCACGTTGATGACATCACGCCAAGCCCACCGCGATGTGACAATGGTGCCCTCTGTTGAATTCTCCTAGTTGAGTCGTTTCTATGAGAGAGTGTTGTTTCTGACTGTTTTTTTCCTGAAGCCGTTTGGTTTGACAACATTTTTCCTGAAACTGTTTTTCCTGAAACCTGAGGCTTTTTTTTATCATGGTCTGAAGTCTGACACCTGATACCTGACACCTGATACCTGACACCTGAGACCTGAGACCTGACACCTGATACCTGAGACCTGATACCTGACAGCTGATACCTGAGACCTGATACCTGAGACCTGATACCTGAGACCTGATACCTGACACCTGAGACCTGATACCTGACACCTGACACCTGCGACCTGATACCTGACACCTGATACCTGACACCTGAAACCTGAGACCTGATACCTGACACCTGATACCTGACACCTGATACCTGACACCTGATACATGAGACCTGATACCTGACACCTGATACCTGACACCTGATACCTGACACCTGAGACCTGACACCTGATACCTGACACCTGAGACCTGACACCTGAGTATGTTTCCTGAAGCTGTTTTTCCTGAAACCTGAGGCTTTTTCCCCATGGTCTAAAGTCTGAGACCTGACACCTGAGGATGTCCTAAAATGTACATCGTATCCCTTGGCTCGTGTAATCCATTTTCCCACTGTGACACTGAACTGATTTCTGTTTTTAGCTTTTTGTTTGTCTCCTGCAGACTGCTTCGAAAACTCGGACCCCACATTCCCGCAATTTACAGTTTGCACTGTATTACTTCCTGTGCTTCCTGACCACAGAGGTTTAGACGTGTGAGTCAAGCGACTCTATTGCCTGAGAGTGTTGGGAACGCAGAGCGCTCGGACGAATCTCAGCCAGCCAGGCAGGAGGAAAACACTTCATGGCAACACTGCTTTTACACAGAGAAATGTTTGCTTGCATCAAGCCTGGCCGATGTCCCACCACCAAGAGCCATGTACCTCACTGTGTTTGGTATGTTCATTCAGCTTTGCACACAAAACTGTAAAGTGCCCTACATATCAAACTGGCGGGCCACATTAACATTAAATTTTCATATTAAGGCGAGGGCCACAAATTATCATCTTGCGGGCCGCAAATGGCCCCTGGGCCGCAAGTTTGAGACCCCTGATCTAAGCTAATAGAACCTTGGGAACTGGTTAACAGTGAGGGTAATGGGCTCTATGCAGTTAGAACCCTGCTAGGATGGGTTCAGTAGCAGGATGTAATGAGGAGGAGAGTGGCTTCCCCTTAGCTCATGTCAACAGAACTACAGTTGACAAAATTGAGGAGCTTTAAACCAGCCAGTATAACTATGACTTCAACGCGAAGTTGTATAAAGAGGAAGAGGAAATGTCAAGGGAGCAACAGAGATGTCTAGACATAATGGAGCATTCAACACAGCTGGAGAATGGACATTATAAATCCAAGCTGCCTTTCAGAAAGGAGGAAATCTTAATGCACAACAACTTCTCTGTTGCTCTGCAATGCTTCCAAGGACTGAAAAGGAGACTTCATAAAGATAAAGGCTTTCATAAGGATCTAGGATCTAGTTTAATTCACCAGTCAATCTACATTTGAACCTTCACCTCTGGCTTTGGTTAATGACTGATGAAGGATAAGCAAAAGACAATGGGCAAATTTTTATGAACAAGGAAAAAGAACCATGTCCCTCACTGATACTTGGACTGAAAAGAGTCTATTTTTTTGGACTGGCACTTATTCCAGCCAACATTGTCCTTCACGTCTGTGCTCTGTCTTCTTCTGTAGTTTGAGTGCTCCTGGCTTACAGTGTCATAGGTGTCATGATATGTTGAAGTGAGTTGAAAAGTCATGTGTTATGTTATATATGATCAGGCCAGCATGAGGCACTGTCTTCAAGAAATAATAAAGAACAAGCAAGATGGCTGCTACAAAAAGCATTGTGTGTGTTTGACTCTTGGACTAGCAAACAACGAAACATGGTGTCAGAAGTGAAAACTGGTTAGCTAACGTCAACGAAACACCGATGGAGGGACTTAATGCCACCGTCCAGCCTTTAGTTGCTGCAAGGAAACCTGTCAGAAAACTGGAGGCAATTTCGACAAAGGTTTGAGCTATACTTGGAAGCAACCGAAGCTGCTAGCAAGGACGACAAGGTGCGATCCTCGTTATTTCTTCATATAGCCGGAGAAGAAGCAGAAGTGTATAATACCTTGCAGCTGATGAAGATAAAAATAAACTACCAGTAATAATGGACAAGTTTGACACATACTGCAACCCAAAAAAGAACATAACATGAAAGATACAAGTTTTTCAGGGTTGTTCAAGGGGAGATGTCAGTCAGCCAGTACATCACAGAGTTAAAGCTAAAGGCTAAGTCATGTGAATTCGGACATCTGCAAGAGTCTCTAATTAGAGATCGTATTGTCTGTGGAATCACATCTGAGGCAACAAGAGAAAGACTTTTAAGAGAAGCCGACCTGTCTTTAGATAAAGCTACACAACTATGTCTTGCTGCAGAAACTACTAAAGCACAAATTAAACAAATGCACGACGAAGACCACAGTGTGCAAAGTAAGCAAGTTGATGCAGTGAAGTATAAACAGCCACGCAAAAAGGAAAATCTAAACAAACAAAAATCAAATGATAAAGACAAAGCAGGCACATATCACTGCAAATGCTGTGGAAGTGATATTTGCTGAAAAGAAATCCTATTGCATATAGTGCCAACCACAGCCTTAAGTTATGTGTTAAAAACACCCAAGCCCATACCTGAGAGCACCATGTGAGCACCTGTGTTGTGTACACGCGTTTGTGTATGTAAGGTTTCTCTAGAGGAATGTCCAATAGTGAGTGTGAGAGGCCACAGGCCTGCCCCCAAAGACCCAAGGAGGATGGAGGAGATCCAAGCCCGGAGATCCCAAGGTCTCCCCAGAGCGTGGGAACCCAAGAGAGACCGCCACCGGAGCAGCCCCAACCCCCCTCCCGATGGGCGCAGAGGCTCTCCCGGGGGAGCTAGCTGACAGCAGCAGGAATTGAAGTAGGGGGAGGGTAGGTCAAGATGTTATAGCATCACAAGATGTCCCAGGAGAGGGGAGGAGTCCAAAACTCTACCTGACACATAGGCACTCACACACAAGCACAGTCACACACTCCCACCCTACTCACTCAAAAACACATTCGACCTAGACACACAAGAATGCATGTAATACACCCACTCACACTCCCCATACACACCCTACACACTCTGGTCCGATACAGCTGTACACTGGGCACAACCACTACCGGACTCAGAGATGGTCCTGTTCTAACTGGGGTGATGATGAACAGGCAACCCCGCCCAGCGCAGAGCAAAGTGACCCACCACCCCAGACCCCGACCAGACAGCCAGCTCCCACTCCTAGTCTCCACCCCCGGGCAGCGAACCAAGAACAGTAGTGTGGGAAGACCCTTAGTCTCCCTCTGCCTGCTCTAATGTGATGTTGATGCGAATTGTGAGAGTGCGTTTTGCGGTGGTGGTGGTGGTGGGGGGGGGGGGGGGGGGGGGGGGGGGGGGGGGGGGGGGGGGCAGCGCAGACATCATCCAGCCTACACCATCTGGTGTCAGCACACAACCCCAATTCCCCCCAGAACTGTCGGTGTCTAGGTGCAGCTTAAAATTGGACGTGGGCACCAGCACCCAAGGAGAGGCTGAGTGATCCCCCTCTTCAGGTGCCGTTGAGTGTGTGCCCCCCTCCAAGGCCCTAAGTCTGAATCTGCATGAAATGTCATTGATGGAAGTGTTTAACATGCAAATTAAAATTGGGGCGCCGGCCGCCACGGGACTGCGACGATGGGAATCATACCCGCACCCACAGAACTAGCCCTTACCCCAAGGCCCTATGTGTATGTGTGTGTGGTGATGTGATGGAGCAGGAGGAGGGAAATGTCTGAGGATGGGGAGGAAAGACTGGGGGGCCTAAGCCCTCCCAGGGAGCCAGCTCCCTCGCTGACCCCAATAAGCACCCCCATTCCCAGACAGCACCCGGGGCAAGGAGACCCCAGTCCATCTGGTCAGTGCCCACCGCAGCAGCGTCAGAGAGCCCCACGGAGCCCTAGGTTGCCAATTCAGCCCCACCCCAGCAGAATATCTACTCCCACCCTCGCATTTGATCAATATCCAGACTACACAAGACATTAGACACTCAGGCAGAGTTGAGTCCTCCCCCTCCTGGAGATCCCCCTCCCCCACGATGGAATAGAAGTGTTCCTGCCATTTGAGGAGGTACCAAGGTCCACCTGAGGCCCCTGAGTTAGGGCCAGGATCTGCCGCATGCACCTGCCCATGCCCCCGGCAGCATGCAAGCAAGGACCCAGTCTCCCCAGGCCCAGCCCGGACCCCCGACCAGGGACGAGCGCCCCCAGGCCACCGGGTCCTCACCCAGACCCACCCAAGAGTGATATAGCAATCAGGCACTGGCCTGTGATCCCCGTCAAGACCTCCCAAGGCCCCAGACACGGCCACCAGAAGGACACCCCCAAGGTCACCCAAGCACCCCCAGAATGGGGCGGCAGCCCCCCAGCACCAGACCCCCAAATGAACCCACTCCTAGGGAACCCTAGGATGCTCCAGACTCAGATCCTCCCCCACTCAACCACAGCATCCTTCAGGACAAAGTCAATGACCCCTCATCATCGCTATGTGATGGAACCAATCAAAGGAGCCCAGAGAGATTGATTTGATCTAAAGGCAGAGGCTGAGGCTGTCTCAAGTGTAATATGGTCTAACAAAATATTTCTACACTGGTTAATGCAAAGATTTTTTTTATTTTTCCAGTTTATGAGGATAGCTTTCTTAGCAATACATATGGCAGTCAGAACCACGTGAACTGAGTTAGTTTCTATGCGGACGTCGTCCAGGTTTCCCAGCAAGCACAGTGAGGGGGAAATTGGGATATCACATTTCAGACACTTTGACAGGTCTTCACATACTCTGCACCAGAATCCCTGAACCGGTGGGCAAGACCACAGTGCATGGATATAATTATCCGGAGTGTTGTCCGTGCAGTGTGTACAGGTGTCAGATGGCGCAAACCCCATTCTGAACATCTGATGACCTGTATAATGTACTCTGTGCAGAATTTTGTATTGAATTAATTGTAAATTGGGGTTCTTGGTCATTTTAAAGATTTTTAAACAAGTCTGGGACCAGAAGTTCAGGTCAAAGCTGACTGACGATCTACCTCCCATTTTGCGATAGGAACTGCTATTGAATCATCTATTCTGGACAGTGTCTATATTTTAAACAGTAGTTTTGGGTGGGTGAAATTAAAGCAGTCCAATACCCTTGATGGTGTTAGTAATTCTACTTTATTAAGCTTAAATTTATATTTAACTACAGATTTTATTTGTTGATATTCTAAAAATCTATTCTTGTCACTTCCATATTGGGAAACTATTCTGTTAAATGGGATAAAATCTATTCCTTCAAAGATATGTTCAAGGTGTAAGATTCCTTTAGCCTTCCAATCTGAAAAGTTCATCATATTGTTGTCTTGTAAAATGTCAGGGTTGTTCCAGATGGGTGTGCGCCTACATGGGATTAGTGAAGACTCTGTCATTTTTAGATATTCCCACCATGCTGCCAGAGAAGTGCTGATACTAACACTTTTAAAGCTTTCATGTCTTTTAATGTTTGAGCTGATAAATGGTAGGTCCGTAAGCTCTAT
>SSNS01000921.1:0-32672 GCA_006937985.1 Aphyosemion australe
TATAGAAAAACCGTAAAAGATATCAAGAAGCAGAGTCATTCGAGAATAGTTTAACTTGTTCTGGGTTTGTTAAAAGTTGAATGAAGTCTCTAAGTTGAAGTATGTTGAAGTAGTTAAAGTTCAAAGAGCTGAATGGATTTTGTGAAAAATCTGAAGATTTGAAGGATTTCCCATTCATTTCAATGGGCTGAAAAAGCGCAGAAAAAGCTGAATATCTCGGAAACGGTTGAAGATATCAATAACAAAAGTCATTCCCGGAATGACCTGAACGAGCTGAACGGTTTGATACCAAACTTGTTGAAATAGCTGAAAAATTGTTGAAGAAGAAGCGGTCCAAAAAAGTGTACGGAATCTGAAAAATGGAGGAGGAGAAACTCAATACTTTGAATGCTTTCCAAGCATTCAAACTAATAATAAAGAGAAACAGGAAAACAATAGTTTGAATGCATACTGCATTCAAACTAATAATAATAATAAGAAGAAGAAGAAGAAGAATAATAAAGAGAAACAGGAAAACAATAGTTTGAATGCATACTGCATTCAAACTAATAATAAAGAGAAACAGGAAAACAATAGTTTGAATGCTTAACAGCATTCAAACTAATAATAAAGAGAAACAGGAAAACAATAGTTTGATTGCTTAACAGCATTCAAACTAATAAAGAGAAACAGGAAAACAATAGTTTGAATGCATACTGCATTCAAACTAATAATAAAGAGAAACAGGAAAACAATAGTTTGAATGCATACTGCATTCAAACTAACTAGAAAATTCCTTAAGAAATTTTAAAAGGGGCCTGCCCCGTGGCGCAAGGTGGTGGCCGTGTGTCCAAAGATGCCTGGAGAAGTCTACTACTGTAGACTGTGGGCCAGCGGTGGCGCTAAATCACCACTTCGTTGTTGCCAGCCACCGACAAGAAAAAGGGGATGTAACATTCCTCGTCCAATCATATTCACCAATCTTCAGTAAACCTAGTAAAACTAATAAACAGGTCTAACCAGAAACAAGAAATAGCTTACTCATCACTTAATTCAGTTGATTTATTCAGCATGAGTTCACAACTGGAGTTCTCTCAAAGCTATACACATAAATAAACCAATCAGGTCCTGACTGGAGCCTCCAGTTATATGTCATTATAACAGTATTTTTATGTAACTTGTAAACCAACAGTACTTAACTCCACTGGTGCTGAAGGGGTTGTCATGAGAGCTCATTGTGACATTGGAGGGCTTATTTAAAAACCATTTTGCCTAATTGAACTGAAGTCTTTGTATCTGGTGGGGAGAGGAAACTGAGCCACATGTTTCCCACCTGTAGACCACAAAACAAGTCTTTGGTGTAGATCAGCAAAGTGTCAGTCCATTCCAAAATTTGATGTGCATCAGGTGGACGGCAAATATTCCCCTCCGAGGCAGAGTCCTGTTAACACAGTGAAAAATGTTATATTAGTACAAGTTTCGTTGAAAATTATTTCTGTAAAGTGTTACGACCACCAGCCTTTGGAGCTGTAACACAGCCCAGTGCAGCTCTGTTCCTGAGAATAGGAACAGTTCAGGTTTAAAGAACAGCTCCATTACCTGAGGTGCTGGGACTTCAGCACCCCAGTCTGCTCCATGGCTTGCAGCTGAGGCTCGCAGGCGGCAGTGCATTTGCACTGATTAGGAGGCTGACATAAAAAGGGAGCAGTTTCAGGTGAAGAGAGATGCAGATTCAGAGATTTAGAAACTGAGAAAGGGAGAAGCAAACAATTTGGGGTTGAAGTCTGTGAAAGACATGGGAGAGAGCAGAGATCTGGAGATCCTGTGGAGATTAATGACGTGCAAATGAAGCCTCATGAAGCGCTTTGAAGCATTCCCTAATGTGCCGATGCATGATTCGAGGCCTCAAACACATTAGCTGTGGCGCCATCTAGTGGTACTCTGTAATATTACAAAGCATTAAAATGCTTCACACATTGTGTCTGAGGATGTCACTGCAGGCACAAGTGCATCAAATCTGAATTTTCCTGAGTCTGAACAGCACAGATCTGATTTTTTCAAATCTGACCCAGGTCACTTTCATTTGTGGTACTTATTCTGACACATATCTTATGTTTTTGAAAGCGACTGAGCGTCTGAGTACTTAAAGATTGTTTTGAGCACTTAAAGATTGTTTTAAGTCTGTTTTGATGGCTTGTACATATTATATATGAGAACAGTCCTTTGTCTTTATGTCTAGCTGTTGATCTTATTTTTATCTTGTATTTTTTATCTTTTGTTTTTTATCTTATCTGTTTGTGTAAAGCTAACTATGGCTACGTTCACACTGCAGGTAAAAGCGCATCAAATCCGCATGTTGACCTGCCTGTGACCCCTATCTGATTTTTTTGTGACAGTCTGAACAGCACAGATCCGATTTTTCCTAATCTGATCCAGGTCGTTTCAATATGTAGTACTGATTGCGACACATATGCGCATTTTTTGAAAGCGACTGCAGTCTGAATGATCATGTCGCATTAAATCCGCCTCCTATCCGAGTTTTTTGCAGTCTGAACGGCAGTGGCGGCCGGTGACTTTTATTTTGGGTGGGGCGCTAACCACATATCACCACTAGGGGACGCAAAATTACCATTGATTCTTAAGCATCAGCGTCACACAACTGACGGTCACAGTAGCGCTTCCGGCAACAAAGTTATTCAAAAGGTTTTCGAATATATTAAGCATGTTTTTGACAAAAACATTCATCCATTCACCCATATATTACACAGACTGCACACACGCTTAAGGGGAGTAGGCTAAATCTAATCAATAGAATCCACTTTCTACAAACAGAACACCCATAAGCTGTAAATAAACGTGAGGCCGTAAAATAGACGCTACACGTATCCAGAAAAACACACAGTGACACAACGCAAGATATTCACAGAAGCAGCCGGCGTTTAGATTAAAGCCCAGACTCACAAACAAAAAGTACCACTTAGTTCAAACCGTATGGAGCGGTGCTAGCCGCTAACGAGGCAGCATGCTGTTTCCTGAAGCCAAAAGCTAAAATGAGGCTTACCTGCAGGTTATGGCCATAATCCGTGTGGTGTAGTAAAAATAATCCACTCGGTTCGTGAAATTCTACATCCCAACGTAAAAGCTTAGCTGATCAGACTGTTTGCTGGCATTGTTTTGCCAAAGACAAGAGTTTGCCCGCCCGCATTCATCATTTTCCTGTTTACGTGGATTCTCTCCCTGTGATTGGTTAACACGAAAGCCAGCCAGCTGAAAAAAACTCAACAACAAGCAATTCGATTGGCTGAGGTTTCACACATTGGAACCTACTAGTAGCGTTTGCTACGTCAGGTTTTGAAGCAATTAACTTTATTTGTCACTGATGATTTCACAATTATAGCAAAGATGGCTAAAAGGTTGGACAACAAAAAAATATTCAGTGGAAGTAGTGTGTTGCTGCCGTGACAAATTGGCACAGATGGAGCCACACTGTGCCAGCCTGTGGAAAGTTTTCCCCTCAGGGCGGGGTGAACAACCTGACCAATCAGCGATCTCCTCCCCCTGGTCTGAGCAGAATTCACCCGGTGAGGCGGCGACGATCGCTAAAAGATGCGACCAACCGCTCTCCTATTCTTTCTCGTTGTGGACGGTTTGGGGACCCACTGCACATGCGCCAGTTAGCCCATATTAAGTCAATGGTAAAGATTGCTGCGCCCGCGAGAGGACACGTGACAAGTACGTCGACGATTCGGCCGTGTTAAAAGTAAAAAAAAACATTATTAAACACAGATTACACACAGCACTTAGTCCATATGGTGTGTATAGATCGTTTAGTTCACTTTTCATGTTTTTTTAAATGTATTTTGTGATTCCTATCTTCTTCTTCTCCTTCCTGTGAGTGGTGGGGCGGCGCCCTAGCGCCCCCTATGGACGAGCCGCCACTGCTGAACGGTCATGTCGTATTAAATCCACCTCCTACGTCACTGCTCAGCGGAGGTGAGCATCGTGTCAGGACTTTTCTGAGGAGCGACGAAGAGAAGTGCTGACAGAAGGATTCAGCCCAGCAAACATTCGGACGTCGAATGGACGTCGAATGGACGTTGAAACAACGTCAGTCCGAGACGTCCCGTCATGGTTGAAAAATAGTTCCAAAATGAAAGTTGAACCGACGTCTTTTGGACGTTGTAGCGACATCAACCCTTGGTTTTTCTCCTAAATGAACTGTGTAACACTTTAACTTACAGGCTGCAGCCAAGGCTGCAGAAGAGACTCTGATATCTGCCCAGAGACACCTATCTTAGTTTGGTCTAAGTGCCGCTAGCTTATCCAGCAGGCGACATCACGACTCGAGGGAGAAACTCAAGGATTTCGCAAAGACTTTCCTATCTTTCTAGAATAAAGTTCATCTTTCCGGACTCGTGAAATACTTTTACAAATATAATCTGAATGCATAAATCATACTGTTTGAATCATCATATAATAATAAGAATGATGGTTAAAATGAATGTTGTTCCTGTATTTCATATCTTTAATTACACATTTAGGAGTCATTTAAGTAATGCTAATCATCATCTGATAAATATCCACAAATAATAGTATTGTGTTTGAATATTTAAGTCACACCACATTAAGCTGATTCATCCTTAAGTGTTGATGAAACTGGTGTCTGAGGTAACTTGGTAACGCCTACTCTAATGTGTCCAAATTTGATTTGCTCAAATTTATAAACAATTAGAATAATAAAACTCCCGTGTCGGCCAGAACACTTCAGTTTTCCTGAGTTCCTAAAGGAGTTCCTCAGTTCCTGAGTTCCGAAAGCTCCTGACTAGGTCACCTCCTCCCAAAGGGGTGAGCCTAAGACAAGCTATGCTTCCTTGGTTTGGCCGGCCGGGGAAAAGCAACGCTTAATAATTAATAATATAAGGAACCATCCTCTCTTTTTGATCGAGATCAACTATTTTTGTGAACTGCCTCTAAGCTAAACCAAATCCACCAGACGACGCAGTCACCTGGAAGTCACCCAGATCATTGGTTCGCATCCGGGCCTGCTACAGCTCCATGCCTGAGGCCTCCTCACTGACACTCGTCTGCCACGACCTCTCTGACCCTTGAGTCACCGGGAGCTTCCACACACAAGGTGAAGTAGCCCTGCACGCTGGTGTCAAATGGTCTTTATTAATTTGATAACTTATTAAAACATCCAGATTTGATTTAACCCAGACATCATAGGATCTAAGACACTTAATGCTGATTAGGCAACCTCATCTAGCTTGCACTACATCACCTCATTAATTGTCTCAGTATCTTGTTTATAACCATCATCCATAGTAATTGTCCTGTGTCATCATTGATTGAGAAATATAGTATTAAATTTATTTTTATAACTATTTTCTTGACTCTGTCTGAATTCTTCTGAAGTGTGTGGATTACTTACAGGTAAAAGAACCTAGATTAATGTTAAATTAACATTCAAAGATCATTAAGATTAATAATTCATATTTATATGAATTATTACATTTTATTGATCCATCTTTAAATGTGTGGCAATAGCCCTCACGCTACAACGTGCATTACACGTCTTTTCTGGACGTGAATTACACGTGTTTTCTCGCCGTGAATTACGTCTTTCACGCATCTTATTTGAAAGTTTAATGACCGTCAGTGAACGTCTGAGCTACACGGTAAAATAAAATGTAGTTTTTACATTTATTAATAATAATAAAATCATAAATAGAATACTTTGGTTTTATTGGTTATCAACGTTAATCTTTGTCCCAGCCTGGATTCGAACCCGGGTCCTCTGCGTGGAAGTCGGATGACTTACTAGTTGAGCTATACCGATCTTCAAACTGATTCACAACATGTTGTACTACACGTAATTAATTGTCCAAATAACAATTATACATATAACTGTAGGCATGTACAAATGTATCTGAATGGACTTTGGGACATGTTCTGTTACATATTTTTTTACAAATTTATACCGTCCTACCGCGACCATTTTGGGCCGTGGCCACCACGTCACCGCCGGACCAATATTTGCTGGAATCTTATGTTGAAGTATATGTAACTAATTGTCCAAATAACAATTATACATTTAACTGTAGGCATGTACAAATGTATCTGAATGGATTTTTAGGAAATGTTCTTTTACATTTTGTTTACAAATTTGGGCCGTCCTACCGCGACCATTTTTGGACGTGGACACGATGTCGGCGTCGGACCAATGTTTGTTGGGAGGGGTCTGTGGGACATCCTGTCAAGTTTTGGAATTAAAAATACAAGAAAACATGAGAGCGGGAGGTGCTGCTGGAGCAAAGTTTTAACTTCCTGTGTATTCTGGGGAAGTGTAGAATGCTGTTTTTAGGTTTTATTAGTTTTGGATTTTTATGACTGCTTTGGAAATTAGTTAACCCCTGTTTCCGTGGACATCACATAGCTCACAAGAGAGTGAGTGTGGTTAAGAGGAGGAGTCTGACTTTCAGACCCTCAGCGATCTTTTTAACTTCATCTCCCTGTGGAAGATTTTTCTGCCTCTATGAATTTTATCTAGCTTAGTTAATTTATGTTCCACTTTTGATGAGTTGAATTTTTTCACGTAAAGCTAAGAGTAAAATGTTTATTACAGCGTGACAATCATTTTATGCTTTCCTTACAGGAGTGGTGTTTCCAGTGTTTCCACCCCTCCTAGTGGATTCAACTGAAGACAAAAATTAAATAAGTTTTATTTACACTCATGCTGACTCGTCTCGTTTATGTTGACGGCCCTTGACTCCTAGAGAGCCTGGACATTGGGTCGTAACATAAAGATTATTCATAAAATATTTGAATAACCTTTGTCACAACATATATTTCTTTTCCATGTTTTTAAATAATCTTAAAACAAACCTGTTATTGAGAGTGAGGATTACCTGGCTGCAATGGTCCAGTCCAGATTCCCCCTGAGGAAAGGGGGATGGCTTGGTATCCAGCTCCTTTCTTGAGACCCTTCGTGGCGTGCGAGGTTCCAGTCTGGCATTCTCAGTCAGTGTTCCCTCCCTGTGGGTGTGTGGTCAAATTCTAAGAAATGAAAAAGCAAAACAGAAGATTTGCTATAAAACAGCTGTTGTGTGTCACGCACAATTAACAAGGGACAACCAAAAGTTACCTTCTTGCTCTCTGGAGCACTTGTAAAGTCCAAAGTTTCATGATCACCTCCAGGAGAAATCTTCTCCATCCCCTGCAGCACAGACGAGCTGAACCAGATAGGATTGGACTTAATGGAGGACTCCAGCAAGTCTCCCTGTCAGAAATACAGAAAGATGGGAATAAAATCTGATGTACAATCAAGGCTATATAACAATTTGAGTTTATGTTAAAATGAAGCAGACCTGCTGGTCAACCATCCTCCTGCTCAACTTTGGGATAGGTGCGTCACCCTGGAGCTGATGCTTCATATGTAAATGATTTAAAACACATATTATTGTATGAGTCAGAACATATTTATCCTCAAAAGTCATAAGTATAAAGTTTAGCAACAATGCATCACATGTGAATGAATAAGAACACATTCAGCTGAAAAGAGTTTATTGGACAAAATCCTATTAAAAATGTTCCTACTAAATAAAGACTCCCTATTAAAGACAAATCAATCTGGAAAAGTAATTGAGGTGACATTTCTGACTATTTCACCTCATTTTGCAGACAGTATCGTGTTGTTGTAGACAGATGGTCAACCTGTGCTGCTGAGAATAGACATTTTTTATAAATGATGTGTTAAATTAGCCATCACAACTTTGTGAATCAGTTTTGTGGAAATCAAAGGTTAGTTGAAATTGTGAAAACATTTAGTTTTATGTACGTTACATTTTGCCTGTGGAACGATAAGGAATGAGCTGTCTGTATCCACACTGTGGTAGAGGAGTGTTTCTGAGCAGACAGGCAGTGATCCATCACAACACCTTGTGTCTCAGGAGATCCAGTTGCTTCAGGAGTTTGTTCTACTGTTTCAACTTGTGATATCTCTTATCAGCTGTAAAACAAGCATAAAATATATTTACATGCCTGTATGGAAATTAAAATGCATTCTAAAATTACTTATCAGCAATCTGTGTGAATTTCGACACATAAAAATGTTGCTTAACAAGCCCACAAACATTTGATTTGGGTCAGAACCTCTCAGATTTTAGGAGTCAGTAACCTCTCATGCAGATGTAAGCCCTGATAAATAGCCCATAATTCTCTAAATAATACCTGGAGACTACACTAAATCAGGAGGAGAGATATTTGAGTGTCTCCTAAAAATCTAAACTCTGACACAAACGTTAGTGCATGTCCCTCAAATGAGCACAGCTGCGTACAAAATCACGTTATGTACTGGTGAACAGCTGATTCAAACCGGAGGAAACCAACGGTACTTCGTGGTACTCAAATGATTATTTAAAAACCCAGAATCACCATGACAGTTATTTTTCTGCTCACTAGCGAGATACATTATTTGTTATCTAACGTTTCATTTGGACATTTTCAAGTGGGAAGTGTGATCTGTTTATCTGTCACTTAGCTGCGCAATTTAAACTAAACACGGCTAAATATAGACAGTATTTGTACAAGCACATTGCTATCACTGGACGTTAGTTGTCATTAAACATTATTTAAAACTTAAACAACACTTACTCTGTCTACTTCCACCTTTTCAGCTGCTGACTGCCGCTCGAGTTCGCTTCGCGCATACATGGTGCATTACGGTAATAAGGAGCGCTATTTTTATAGGCGAAAACAAGGAAATAACGTGGAAGTGTGAGGCTTAAACATCAAAAACGTTTATTTAAGACTTACCTACTACTTTTCCAAATGATATCCAGAACATATTGATTATAAATTTACTGTAGATGCTTGCAGCCTCACACTTCCACGTCGTTTCCTTGTTTTCGCCTGAAAGAACGCTCCAATGATTTATTACCGTAATGCACAATGTACGCGCGAAGCTAATTGTAGCTAAGCGCCAAAGTCGGCTAATTAGAGCTTGTTTTAGCACAGATATTTGGGCGTTCGTGCCGCAATTTTGAGCTAACAATTTAACTAGAGCGACATAAGCACCAAAATAGCTTGTAATAACGGACAGAGTTCGCAGAACTGATGCTACACAGACGTGCCAGTCGCCATGCTAACTCCAGCCAATGGAGTTTTGCGGTGCGCGGTGACGAACTGCAGAGCTAATTAGCTTCACAAACAAACTGCTGATAACCGAACAAAACCTACAAAAACACTACGTTAGCAACTCTGCTAACCAAACAGAATGTATAAAATAAACCCTGACAAAGAGAGCCGGGGAGCTGCATATGTTGACCTACCTGTAAACAGCCGCTGAATCTGTAGGGAGTGCCTTCCACTTTGGCTTTGTTTATGTCCGTGACAGAGTCACTTATTATCAGAAGCCCAAAACGTGCCCAAGCAAAAACCAACACACCGATGTCCGATTTCCCCACAACTCCACCGAGTCACGCTGTTGTGGTTCGATGTACGATTTCCCCACATCCACAACTACATCGAGTCTGTTATGGCGGTTCTCAAGCTGAAGAGACGCACAAAAACGTGATCAGGTGACTGTAGCCACAACGTGATGACGTAATTAACAAAGAGTATGTCTTGTCAAGCTAGTACCAGGCTAAGATGATTTTGTCCAAACTGATGGGTGAAACCACGAAGTTATTTTTGCTAATAAAATTGCCATTGTTACACAAAACACTAATAATAATAATAAGAATACAAATCCTTCAGTGGAGAGCAATAAGGGCCCTGCTTGTCGGGCAGGCCCCTTAATTATAAAAATAACGACAACAAATCCTCCGGTGTAGAGCAATAATGGCCCTGCCTGTCGGGCAGGCCCCTTAAAAATAAAGAAAATCCTCTGGTGGAGAGCAATAAGGGCCCCTGCCTCTGGCGGGCAGGCCCCTTAATTATACAAATATTTAAAGGAAAAATGTATATAGGGAAACGTAAAGAGTAAATTAGGTTTGTTTGGACTGTAGAAAATATGTGTATAGATTTTTAATTTCTTTTTGAAGCTTTTTTGGGAGAGAAGGCGCCCGGTGGGCAGACACTGCCGTTAAAAAAAACAGTTAGCTGTATTAAACCTTAAGAACCCAGGCCCTTTTGAAATACACAACAGATTGGAATAAATATATCAAAATGTTGAGAAAAAAAAGTAAAAAAAAGTAAAGTAATTTTCAATATATGTATGAATAGGATGTCTCTTCGGGTTGTCAAATTTGAATATGACTCAAGAAGCAAATTTGCAGATGTTTCAAAAAATTATTTTAAAATGCCTTTATTATTCCATGGCTACTTGAATTAAAAACATATAAACTAGTTATGGCCAGGCTGGCCTTTGTCAGGACAAATTATGTTTACTAGTTATGTTTTTATTCAAGTAGCCATGGAATATTAAAGGCTTTATCATTTTTTCATCTCCTGCATGCCTCAGACTCTCTCTCAACGCAAGTAAAGTTTCTCTGGAAAGCAGAAAATGTCTGTTCAGATTTAAGTAAACGGTTATGGTTTTTTTTTTTTGCGTTTTTTGTGAGGTGGTCCAGTGAGCAGTTACTGTTGGGAAATGTTATACTGTGCTCTGTTTGTGTCATTCAATATTAAAAAAATAATAATAATTCAATAGGGCAATGTCAGTTGTTAAAACTTCTATATTTTTTGTTATTTCAGAATGTCCCTCAACGAGATCCTGTATAACAAGACTGCCAGCCCATATGGAGCACCTCCACCCCTCCACATAAATGTCCTTGCTCACAAGGAAAGTACCAGGATTGTTGCCAGTGATTTCCCCCAAATTAAACAAAAAAAAAAAAAACTAACAAAGTGGTTGCCATTACTGATGGCCGTACAGTAACTACGGTTACCCTCTTTGAGGAATTAGCAGAAAAATTGGCAGATAAGACAAATTACATTATTAAACACTACTCCCTGAAGGGAGACATGCCACCATTTAAAATTTTTATATCAAAAACAACTATGATCTACAGACGTTCTCCAGTGAAACTGGTGTTGGAGGGCCTGTTCGAAGAGGCCCAGAAACAGCTTTACTCACCCTCCCCACTAGTTTCACTGGAGAACTGGAGAGGGACACATGGATTTATTACAGTAGAAGGACAGATTGCTCAGGTAAGTAAATGCAAATGAACAGCTGTCAGTGTCTATATTATTCTATACTTCACAGAAGGAATGACTTTCAAATGAGAGCTTTATAATTTTCATTGCTGTGTTGCCCAATTAGATAAATGCATATGGGGAAAAAAATCAGACATGATTTAATTCTGCACATCACAATATTAAACCAATACAATCCTTCATTTAGACATCCAGGTGCCCGTGAAAGAACTCCTGATTAAACAGGTGAAGGGAAAATTAAAATGGACCTATTCAGATATTAAAATCACAGAAGCCTGTTTATATTTTTCTGGTCCATAAATGAGCCTTTGAACATTATTTTCATCAGCATTATTTTTATCTTTCAGGGTGAAGCTCATGGCCGTGTGTCGTTGTGGAGGGAAGCAGCAGTGGAGATACTGGAGGTGGGAGCAATAATACATATAACTCACCTGAGGGCGAGCAGCACAAAATATGGAGATCAGCTGCAGTCCAGCAACTTCACCTGCATTAAGGTATATTTGTTTCAAATGGCATAATTAAGACCTACTTACCTACCTCCCTCCCTCCCTCGACGGACGGACGGACTGACTGACTGACTGACGGACTGACTGACTGACTGATTGAACCAGCTTCATGAGGTTTAGATACTGGACATGATTTGGATTTTGTATAATCAAAGATTTGTAAAAGTTTATTTTGTGTTTTCATCAGGAGGCCATAGTCCAAGAAGAAACCAGGACTGTGCAGGTGAAGGCCATAATGCCCAAGGAAGGTGGAACTTCGGCCCAGTTGCTCCTTTCAGAGGGTGATCCTGTTGATATCGACTACAAGATGTGGGAACCTTTTGACCACCTGCTAGATGAAGGCGAGCTCTTTGTTGAACTCGAATGTTAAGGTGGCTGGGTCACAAAAATGAAAGCAGTGGAGGCAAGGGAAACTTAGATTTGTTGATAAAAACAAGTTTTTTTTTGTTTGTTTTTTTAATTGGTTCACAGTTCCCGCTTTAGATGTTTTTATCTTTTCGCAGCTGTCTTTTTAAATTCTAAATTTGTTTAAAAAGTAGATTAATAATTGATAAATATTAAGGTAGTCTTCTAAGACAATTTGTTTAGCAGGTATTAAAACGATGCTGATTCATTCTTCCATTCATTATAAATGATTTTTTAATGTGTAATGTTGCCATAATTTTTAGCATGTTCAAATATTTAGGTGTGTTTAGTTTTCATTAGAATATTCTAAAATGAATTTGTTTTTTGAAAAAAAAAATTGTAAATAGTTTAATCTATTAAAACCATAATTAATTCATTGTAAATTGTTAAATGTATTCTTGTAAGAGGTTGCCATTTCTGACATTTTATGCAGATATTTAAATATGTGTATAGGATTTAATTTGTAGGTGCACTGTGTGAATTAGTCAGTGTGCTTCCAATTTATAATAATAATTGTTTGTCTTCCTGGATCATTTTGCTCATTAATCATTTCTGTGATGCGTGCTTGTTGTGACATTTAATAAAAGAGTTGAATCAGCCTTCAGTTCAAGTGGATTTAGATTTTTTTTGTCCACTTTTATTTCATTCATAATAAAAAAAATAACAAATAAAAAAAAAATCAAACACAGTATTTACATATAATACCAAACAAATGAATGAAGAGGAGCAGAGAGAAGAAGGAAATCTTATAATTATTATCTTATAATGATTACAAACAACATCCATTGGAAAATGTTTGTTTAAAGGTAAATGATTTGCTGCGGCAATACATGTGGTAAACTACTGTCAGTACTAGATTTGTCCTCCCCGTCATGTTTTCATATTGGATGACATGCAAATCTGCTTTTCTGACAAGTGTATGTCACGCAAACAATGGTATTCTACAGTTGACGTCACCACGCAAAGGCTGCTGGGAAGGGTCATACTGATAAGCCGCATTAACAATAGAAAATATACAGTTTCAGAGCGTTTTGACATCGATATGAAGGCATAAAATGGAGGAAGTTGTTTTGACAAAAAAAAAACATACCAGAGAGCTTTTCTTGATGGCGACCCTGCTAATTATCGATCACCAGAACTGAAGCGCTAGCTCAAATGAAAGTGAAAGTAAAAACTAACCCCCGCTAGCAGCGCTGTTGTTTTAAATGCCATTATTCCCATCACGGCTCCTTCTTGAGTAATATAAAAATAAGTTCATTACTCACAGTGCTCAAGTAACATTTTCTCAAGGTAGTTTTTTTAACTGTCAGGTTATCATTTGTGTTCCTACTTTTTATATTCCACTCACCTCTGGTCAAAAGCCATTTTCATGGACGTTTGGGTGGACAAGCTGTTTGGCCCAGACGTTCAGCTGGAGCGCTGCCTCCTTGTTAACTCTCCTCCGTTAACAACGCTGCCTCCACTCTCCGTTAACAACGCTGCCTCCACTCTCCGTTAACAACGCTGCCTCCACTCTCCGTTAACAACGCTGCCTCCAACTCTCCGTTAACAACGCTGCCTCCAACTCTCCGTTAACAACGCTGCATCCTGCATTAATTCTCCTCCGCTGCTGCTCTTCCTGGATATCCCACGACTGAGAGCGTCGTTACGACCGGCGGCTGGTCATTCTCGGATGGACTTTCCCCTCCAGGAAGATGTAAGTAACAAATATACGTGCATTTCTTTATCTGCTCCACACAGTTAAAATCCGCTCGTCCAACTTAAAAACTACCACCGCTTTGCTTCTTCTGTCTTTAGCTTAGCCCGTGTAGCTTTCCAGCTGTTTCACGTGGTTTCGGCCTGAAACTGGCGTCTCCGGGTCTGCAGCGTTATAGAATACATAAATAAATAAGTAAATTAATGGATGTTTCGTTTTGAAACATCCTCCCTTTTGTTGACCATTTTGAAAGCACAAATAAAATAATTGTTAAATTTCTTTGAGCAAGTTTTGTGTTACCCCCTTCTCTCCACACACACACACACACCACCAGCGCCGGGGAACTTTACCGGCTTTGGAAAAGGGATAAAAAGTCCTCTCCAACATCCGATCTGGGCGTCTAGAGTCTGATTAGCACCTCCCCCAGCAGCAGCGTTAAGTTCCTTGCTGTTTGAAAATCTTTAGGAGACGAAAAAAAAACTTTAGCTAGATCTGAGCGCCTCAGTCCCATAGGAATCCATACTAAAATATAGATTGTTTGTATGACCATATTTCCCAGAGTGCTTTGCGGCAATCTATTTTTAGCTACTGTAGAAAGCTCTATTGAAATAAGTGTAGCTTCACACAGCTGATGTCAGTAAAGACTCTTGTAAATGGTCAGTAGATTACAGCAGAGGGAAGGATAGGTAGATAAAAGAATAGATAATGGAAGAGGTAGATATGATAGAGCGAGGAATTGATAAATGGAGAGATGGGCAGAGAGTTCCACAGAGGCATAGTCTCTGCCCCCCATATGGAGCATAGTGAGGGCACGTTTTCCCCCCTCACTCCTCCCTGCCCTTGTGTAGATCCTTATCTTTAACAGGAGCACTATCAGGGTATAGCAGCCTGCCCACAGTTCAGCCTGATCCTGTTGTCTTTAAATGTGCTGTAATTCAAATCTGAATGGGCTGTTCTGAAACTGAATTTCTCCACTGGGGATCAGTAAAGTTCAAATTATAGTCTAGATGGAGAGATAATTATAGGTAAGAAACTGTTAGCTGGCTAGCACCGTTAGCTTTCCCTGTATTTTATTGCAGTTGACGTGTGCTGGTTAAACTTCATCAAAAGTTGCGTCCTCAAATAAGAAGTGATGTTAGATGTTGTTGGGCTTCTAGCTTTTTATGTTTAAAGTTAAATGTGAAGCTGGTTCAGGCCAAAATCAGCTAACTGCTAATAGCTAGCCCCTGCAGTATGCTAGCTGTACACTCAGAGAACTTAATGCTGACACTAAAATATGATTCTTCATTTCTGTAAAGTGTAGAAAAACGTAAGTTAATGAGAAAAACCCCAAAGGTGTGAGATTACATCAATATATGAGTAAATATCAGCTCATTTGAAGCAGTCTGCGTGGATGTGCTGTTAATATCATTAAGTACATTTCTAAAAGTGAATACCGGGTAGTTAAATCAGGGCTCCAGTAAAATGAATCACAGACAGGAGGAACAATTTTATTTTAAAATGTAGAGCTGAGCTCAGCTATGTGAAAGGTTTCTGTTTTGTTTTTTAATAAACTGACTAAAGCTCCACTACCAGACATTAAGTTACTGATTTAATATCTACAGGAGCACAAACTTTTAACTGTTAGTTAAAATGTTATGTTTAAAACTACCAAGTTTTTTCCCTGTCAGGATTTATAAATTAACAGAAAATGTACAGGTCAAAGCACTGTGAAGATTACAGAATGATTTCTAGTGTTAAAATCCAACAGTATAAAGTCTGATGTAACATGAAGTGTGTTCCTCTGTGTTTTTAGACTGAGACCTTTGAGTGTGGTTTGGTGCATCAGCTGGTAAGTTAAGAACACCTAGAAGCTGAAGAAAAAAATCCATCATGTTTATTCTTTAGGTTGTGGTAATTTAGCTCTGCTTGAATTTATTGTCTCATCATTAATCAGCTGAATGCAGATTCAATAACTCCTCAAGTCATGTTGAGGAGATTTGGATCAGAGCTGTAGGTGTAGACGTGATTGTTAAATAAATCATTTATGAAACAACTAGTGGTCGGTTTAGTTGAAAAAATTAGCATTTTAGAAGGAATTAAAGAAGCTTTATGAGGATTTGGAATAGCAAGTTTATTTCTATAGCGGCAAATCTCGTCAAGAGTCATCTAGTAATTGAATTTAATTTATTTCTCAAGGCACTTCACAAAATAAACATTCCTCTTGAACCTAATTTTTAGTGCACTCAGTTAAATTCATTATTAAAATGAGTTAAAATTTCCCTATGTAAGAAACTTCTGTCTGAATGATCTTTAGGTCAGAATTTACATTTCTAAGTAAAGCACATTTTATATTTAGAAGACAGAATTATACAGTAAACTCATTATTTTCTCTTTTACCTCAGAAAGAACACGAGAACACCCAGAAAGAACGTCGTCTTCTGTGCTTACAGGTGAGTAAAACGTAATCTGTGTGAAACGTAACTATCTTCATTTATTATTATTATTATTATTATTATTTATTTTAAAAAATGCTGACGCATGATCTTTCTCACACACAAGCAGTGCAGGTCAAAAGTTTGGACACACCTTCTCATTCAATGTGTGTTCTTTATTTTCATGACCATTTACATTGGTAGATTCTCACTGAAGGCATCAAAACTGAATGAACACGTGGAGTTATGTACTTAAAGGTGAAATAACTGAAAACATCTTTTATATTCTATTTTCTTCAAAATAGCCACCCGTTGCTCTGATTACTGCTTTGCACACTCTTGGCATTCTCTCCATGAGCTTCAAGAGGTAGTCACCTGGGGCGGAGTGCACCAGCTGAGCGTAACTTAAGCCAGTCCTGCCCGCTGCCACTCTCTCTGTCCGCTGGTTCCCACTCGCTGCTGTTCTGGCGTTTAAAAAGGTAAACTCTCAGAGTTGTGTGTGTGTGTGCGTGCGCGCTCGTGTGTGTGTCAGCGGACCGGACCGGCCATTTTTTGATGAATGTGAACAGTTAGGCGTCGCACCCGTGGGGGATGTGGTTGTTTTAACATCCACACTTTGAGGAGGTTAAACACCCACACCTTTGCTAAAAACTTTATTAACAGTCCGGTCCCTCATGTGTTTCACTCGCTGTGTTCCCCCTCTCCCCCTCCCTCTTCTGTTGATCAGTGAAACCCGGACCTTTGCGCACCGGTGTTACATCCTTCTAATCCAGTCCATCGTTGATATGCGTTTCCCCAGCTGCTCCGCACCGCCAAAGCTCAGGGCACTCTGCTCGTACCACAGGAGAACTACAGCCTCATTCAGCTCAAACATCTTGGTAGGTTACTCAAGTAGCCACATTAGTAAAAGTTCTGAGCACAAAGGTTGCTTGTTGATGTGATTATCTATCTCTTACTCAAGTACAAAATATTAAATTATCACTTAAACTAAACAAGACATACCAGAAGAAGCTGAAGTTGGTTCTGTTTTTTAGTTTCAGAGTCAGAAAGAGCAATTCCAACCAGTTTACCCAGAGCATCTTTCCTCTGCTGTAATTATGAAACTACAACGCTTAGACTCTTCAAACATAGACTAGAGTTTTTCTGAACTCATAGTAAATCCTTAAAGGGACTTTATGGACTTTGAAATTTTCATGCTCGCTATCGCCCCCTCAGGCCAAACGTGTAACTGCAGCTTCAATAGTAAGCTCGTGCACGAGGCATGCATGCTGTACTCCTGAATGAAAACAACAGCTGAGTCAGTCCTGCTGCTGATGGCTCTTCTAAATTGTCTTTCAAATCTGCCTCCACACAATTAACAATGTGCAATACAGAATATAATATAATAGAATAGAATAGAATATAATAGAATAAAATAGCCTTTATTGATTTTGTACAGGGTACAGTGTAATTGGAGTGCCACTCCCTTTGGTGCAAAATGTAAAAGAATACAAAAAAAATAATGCAGAAATGATATAAATATAAAATCAAGTGCAGGCCACTATTGTAAGCAGAATTTTAGCATTTTGAGTGAAACTCAAATAGCACATATAATTGTTAGCCTATATAATAATTATAATTGTTATATAATAATTATAATTGTTATAATTGTCAGCTTCATCCAGGCCAATGCAAGGAAGTTGGTCAACCTCATCCTGGACAGTTGATGATATCTGAAACGTTAATTTGATTTGTGAAAGTTCAAAGAAAGCAGATTTCAGCACTTTTTTGCATCTACAGGTATAACAGGAAAAGTTAGAATCTGGTACAAAAGTGGATTTCTTTCAGTAATTCAACCTAAAAGGTAAAACTAATCGGAGACAGACTCGTTACATTCAGATCCAGATATTTCAGCCTTTATTTGTTATAATTGTGATGATTATGGCTACAGCTGATGACAACCCCACATTCAGAATCTCAATTAGAATATTGTGAAAAGGTTCAATATTCTAGACTCAAAGTGTCACACTCTAATCAGCTGATGAATCCAGAACACCTGCACAGGGTTCCTGAGCCTTTCGATGGTCTCTCAGTCTGAGCTGGATTACTGACATAAGAGGACTTTTACACTAGATTCTCATTTTTGAGTTTCACCTGTAGACTGCATTAGAACAGGCTCTGCTAAAAACTACAATACTTAGATTCTTCAGATCTTAACTAGATTATATTAGACTAATAGCAGAGTCCTTGAATAACAGTCTTCAAACCTGGATTAGATTATTCTACATTAATAGCAGACTCCATAAATTCCAGGTGGTAATTTGTGAAACCTTTACTTCAAAGAAGGCCACTTTCTTCATTTCTTTATTGTGAGTTTGGCTTATCATATTAGTAACCTGTTTTTCAGCTCTTTAGGTTGATGTTTATAAACAGCACATTTATTTCAAGAGTTCTGATTGGTCACTCATAAAATAAAACATTTTACATTTTATAATTACAGCAGGTTAAAGATATTGGGGGTGGAGAAATTAGTGGGAATTGACCTTTATGAGTTGGAAACTAAAAAAGGAAACCAACTTCAGCTTAGTACAAAACAAGTTAAAAAAAAATTACCCAATGAATGAGAAAAAAGAATCAGAATATTACGTTCTTGAAATATTGCAATATACAAAATAAATCATTACCATTAAATACATATTAAAATATTTTTAAATTTATTTTGATTAATTACGTATTAAAAGAATGGAGCTGCAAAAGTCCGCGAAAAAAGTGGTACTCCAAAAATTTTGACAAGGTTGGCAGGTCTGATATAGATGCGCACACACAAATCTTTGGTTACGCACACACAAATCCATCTCAATTGGATTCAGATCCGCCGCAGCACTCCATCACTCTCCTTCTTGGTCAAATAGCCCTTATGCCTTCAGTGAGAATCTACCAATGGTCATGAAAATAAAGAACACACATTGAATGAGAAGGTGTGTCCAAACTTTTGGCCTGTACTGTGTGTGTGTGTGTATGTATATATATGTATATATATGTGTGTATATATGCATATATATATATATGAGTATATATATACACACACATATATATGTATATATATTTGGGCTGTCAATCGATTAAAATTTTTAATCGCGATTAATTGCACGAGTGTCCATAGTTAACTCACGATTAATCGCAAACTTTTTTTCTTATTCAAATTTTTTTTATTTCAACTATGGAGTGGACAAATATACTTTTTTAAGAAAATATGCTTATTATAACTGTACCAAACAAACATGATAAATACAGTCCAGTATCCTCAGAAAAAAAAATTAAAAAGTGCAATTAGGCATTACCTCCCACACAATAACACCTTTTATGGTTCCACCATAAGGACTCACAAAATCAACACATGTGGTACTAAAACAAGGACAAAAGGAGTGTGATAAAGAACTAGGACTCTGCCTATTTAGCCCATTTTAAATATATCTCATTATTTTTAACAAAAATATAAGGCAACACTTATGTTTTTTTTTTGCTTTCTTAATCCATTGAACTCAGACAAAAATAATGCAACAGGGGCCAAACTCAAATCAGCTGTGTAGGCCAGCTGAACTCTGGTCTACACACACACACACACGCACACACACACACACACACACACACACACACACACACACACACACACACACACACACACATAGGTAAGCAGTCAATTAATTTTTTCATGAGTCATATCAATATTTACATGCAGCGGTATAACTGGCATTATTTATTTATTTTTCTGTAGATTATTGAATTATATTGGGACAGAATGATGACGCTCTCTCATCAGCTGAGACCTCAGCTGAGAGGTCCCGGTTGGTTGCAGCGCTTCGAACACAGGAATTAAATACTCAATAAAAGTGAACAAACTGTACCCTCCTCTTCCGTTTTGCCACCGGTCTCCAGTTCGGCTCACGAGTCTTCTGAGTTAAACAGTGTAGAACACATGTGCACTTCCGTTCCAGCTTGCTGCGTAGGAGTCAAACTCAATCATGTCCGCCTCGTCGTAATCCAGAGAAAAACAATCTGACCGACTATCAGAGGTTTCAGAAGCGGGTCACTTTTTACACACTGTTTACACTCGCGTTCTGAGCGGTTACATCATTGCCGGCTTACGCTCATACTGAAGCCTGCTTCATATTATTTTACAGGCAGCTGTTGATGGAAGAGGTTTGTTTTGGAACGTGAACACTGGGCAACCTGGCAGCTTACACAATGCCAGAGTTTTACGTTTGTCTGGACTGTGGGAAGAGGCAGAGACAGGGAAGATGTTTGCACAGCAGTACAGGAGCATCGCAGGACAGGATGTTGACTACTACATCATCGGAGACGCTGCCTATCCTCTGACAAGCTGGCTCATGAAGCCCTTTCCAGACAACGGTGCCCTCACAAACCAACAGGCGACATTCAACTTCAAAATAAGCAAAGCAAGGGTTGTGGTTGAAAATGCTTTTGGCAGACTTAAAGGAAGATGGCGATGACCAATATCCACAGCCAGATATGCCAGCACAACCACCTGCTGCAGATACAGAGGGAGCTGCAGTGCGTGCAGCTTTGATGCGTTACGTTGTGCCTTCCAACTGATGAGAATATGCCTTTTCATAATCAGGATTTGGATGTTTAACAAGAGTGAATGTACCCTAATGTAACAAATTACAGATAAAATGTTGCATTGCAAACTGTCATTCTTTTTTTTCATTTGCAAAATAAATATCCCATTACCTGACTCTAAGCTTTGTGTTAATATTGAAATAACTAGGAAAGCTGCAGCTAGCTTCTAAGGTTACAGAGCTGAAGGTGTTGACTGCTGGTTTAGAAAAAGCATGAGACTTTCAAAAATGCAATATGAGGGTTCAAATGCTGTCCCAGAATACCTGACCTTTGTTAAATGTGGTACACTTCCTGCTGTAATATGCTCTATTAGAGTAACTGAAAAAAAATATTGCACACCTGAGTAAAAGAAAGGCTTGCATGAGCAAATAGTTACTATTAATATTTTGTGTGATCAAACTACATGTACCTGAACTCACCAAGAAAGACAAAATACTTCCAATTCTTAAAAAGTAATTTATTAAAAAAGTGTGCAAAACAAGGTGTTTCAGTGCAACAAACTATTTACATGTGCATCATATGCTTTGTGCATATGTAGTAACAGGTTTATGGCTTATTTTTCTCTGCTAGTTTTGTCATCAGAGACAGGAGACCCTCCATTAAAGTAGTCTGCTTGCGGTTAATTTCTGCCAGTTCATCCCGCAGAGCTAAGCTTGCATCAGTGTCCTTGTCGGCCTGCTCTCGGAGGAACTGCATCATTCCATCAAAGCGTTCCTCAGTCTGCCTGTCCTGTTCCGCCTCTGACCCGATCATCTCCTACACTTTGGCCAGAAGTGTCTCGCCCCTTTTCCTCTTTGCTGAAAGAAAATACATGAAGGGTTGCGATAGAATTAACATACAGCAAGTGCCATACAATATATTGAATTGTAGTAATGTGTAATTAGATGTGTGTACCAGGTCTGGGGCGACAGTGGGTGCTGGCTGATGGTAGGTGCCGGTTGGTAGGTGCCGGCTCTTGTTGCGGTGTTGATGCTGAAAGAAAAAATATTTTAATTAAACCATTCTGTTGATAACAGAGACTGCACATTTGCAAATGTAATCAGACTGTTGCTTACATGACGTAGCAGGGCAGCGGGTGCTGGCAGCTGGCTCACGCTGGATGGAAGACGACGCCACAGAAGATGCTGGCTCTGGTGTAACTGCTGGACAGATAAACATTTCAGATTAAAACACAAGTTATTAAAATGCCTCTATCAGAAGCATGCAGGGTCCCAAACTAACTTGACTCAGTGATTAGTTATACTCTAACTGACTATAGTATAAGGAAGTACAAATAATGGTTATAATACTCAGCCATACGTTATAAACCACAGATATTAATCAAACAAGCCCACCATAAACACCGAATGATAATAACCCTGTTCTGCGTGTACTATAAAATGGACACAAATAGTTTATGAAGACATTTAAGTGCGTGTGTGTGTGCGCGCGCACGTGGTTCACACTTGCTAACATCAACAAAGGGGAAAGATGCCCACAGGAAAAGTAAATTTGACTACTTTGGTCAAAACATCTGCTCAGCGAATTTTCTTTACCGGAGCGTTTGGGGCAAGGCGAGCTGGCAGCAACAGGAGTGTCTGGGATGCAGTCCAGGTCCGGCTCTGAATAAACAAAGAAAGATTAGGAACAGAAAATAAGATATTAAAAAAGAAAAACGCCAAATTGGTACTGGATTACAGCTCAGTTACTTTTGATGGAAATTAAGAACGTTTGCTCACCTTCAAGCTCTTCTGGGGCTGTGTTTACGCCGCAAACAATGGACTCCAAAAGCCTCGTGCAGGAGTCCTTGGTCCCAGCGTTTCCAGTGTAAGCAGGACGATGGCCTAAGATTGAATCCAGCGTGTCGTACCACTTACTGCTTTTACGATTTGCTCCACTCTGGTTGTTATGATCTTTGATTTTTTTATAGTCCTGCTTCAGTTTCTTCATTTTTTCTCTGCATTGCTTCGCGGAGTGGTAATACCCGGCTTCTTCTAGTTGCGCACTTATCGTAGCAAATATTTTAATATTACGCTGTGAGCCCTCCAAACCTCTCTGGACATCTTCATTTGAAAAGATAGCCAAAAGAGCTTTCACTTCCTTGTCGGTCCACTTATCCTTCTCGCTGTTGTGCTGGAGCCGGCAAATGTAATGTTTTTAAAAATGGCGGGTCTTAAAGAAGCGGAAAACTACTAAGGGGCGTAGCTAAGCACTACGTCATGTTAGTTCCTCAGGAACCACGGAAAGTCCCTGCCTCTGAGTAGGAGCTAAAATGGTTCTAGGAACTGCGGAACTGCGGGGGAAGGTTCCTAGTTCCTATCTGTCCGAACGCGCGCAAAAACGGGCTGGTTCCTAAAAAGGTTATAGGAACTACAAAAGGTTCCTACAGTCCAAAAGGGCCTAATGTCAGTCTATGGAACGCGAGGAGGGCCAAAACAAAACTATGGAAGCCTGCGCGTTAATTAAGAAAATTAATGCCGTTAAGGGGGCTTTGCATTAACACATTAAAAACGCGCACATTTTTTACAGCCCTAATATATATATGTGTATATATATTTGTATGTATATATGTATATATATATGTAGATATATGTATATATATATATATATATATCGTTCTATCGCCAAGCCCTAAAAGGAATTGAGTTTACTTTATATTTAGAGACTGACTGATTTGGTCTCTGTGATGAAAACAGTTTTGTGTCAGTGAAACCATGATGTTACTCTAATAACGCCGTTTATTCATTATGTCTCCATTAGTGGTGCAATTAATCAAAAAACTCGCGGATCGGATAATTTTTTCAGATCAGCATTAAAGAGCAAATTGCAAGTTAGAGACTCCCATGAACTAATGTTTAGAGAACCATAAAAGAAACTTGTTTTAAAAATGTTTTACACATACATAAATTATTTAGGCTTTTAGAGTCATTTTTGTGAAAAAAATGTTTTTTTCTGCCAAATCAAGTGACGTCAGAAAAGGGAGTCCTGTTAGCTTAATCCAGAGAGGAATATGGATTCTAATGCAGCTCTGACATAGCCTGGCAAGCCATCCTATATATGTGAATATATAGTCTGGCCACGAACCATTGACGGCTCTCAGTCGTGAGGCGGGATCTACGGTTGTCTTTCAAAATGTCAGCACGCAATTGGATAGCGCTAGGACCAATCAGAGTGACGAACAACATGACGTAATCACGGCGACGGAAAAGCGGGAGGCTTTAATAGCGTCTAGCTTCAATGATTTCTGTCGTTTTTGTATGAAAAACACGCGAATATCAGGTGTACTGGGACATTGCACTACTTTGTTTGATAAAAATAAGAAGCCGCTAAGTATATCAGACAGACTTACGCACGTTGGAGTCTAAATAATCCAATGTTGATGACAAAGCCGTTTCAAACGAACGTGTTTTCCGAGTTGCCGCCATGTTGCTTGGGTTCGCGGCGTTCGCGGCCGCAGCGCTGACGTCATCGGCTACTCCCGCTCTGTGATTGGCCCATGATATAGAGCGCTGTGATTGGCCCAACCAAAACTATAGCGAGTTGTGATTGGATAAACACAGCAGTGGTTTGGGCTGCGAGGTTTCCAATGAAGCGTGCCTAGACCAAACTCTGCAAAGCAAGAATTGGTCTAGTTCACTAGGCTAGGNTGATGCACACCTATTGCACAAGAAAAATAAATTTATATAATCAGTGAATAGAAAGTGAGAGTGGGATGTTACTATGGTATTAAAAAACAATAATAAAACATACCTTATTGATATTGGAGATACATATTCTGAATCATACGGGTCTAAAGCTCCTTCCTTCTCTTTCCAGCTCTAATCTGGAAGTAAAAACAGCAGCAAAACATGATTATATATCCTGACATATAGCCATTGCATTTCAATGAGAATAATTTGTTACTTACACACTGTTTCCAAACTATTGGCTTGTTCCTCATCTAAAGAGTTCTTTCAGCTCCATCGATTTGATGCTACAAAAACAAACAGAAAACATCAATTACAAAAACATAGGTTATGAATCAAATGATAAAAGCCCTGCATGTTTCTGCATTTACCAAGACTTCTCATAAATGATAACCAGGGCTGCTGTATAATTTATTCTCCACATCCAGACACAATTATCCTATCTTCTGTCTCATGAACAGAAGCTGGGATGTTTTTGCCCACAAAGTTTTTCTTTTTTGCTCCAACAACACAGTCCTCAGGTTATGACTTTTACTTTCTTGTGCTCCTGATCTATATTTCCTCTCCACCTGCATGTCTCCACCTGTCTGTCGGCACATCTGACGCTGGTCAGATGCTGCGTGTTGTCAGTCATTGAGGGAACGTGCACGGCGTCGGATAACTCGTCTTTTTTCTCTCTCTCCTCTTGTCTGGGCTGACGGGAGCTGACGGAGCTGTACGCACGGCGTACATCATCTCCAAATGCGCATGTGCGCCGCGCGTACAGCTCCGTCAGGCGCATTTGGAGAGGATTTGGAGAGGATGCTTTGCTTTGCGCAAATTGTGTCCCCTCCAAAGACGGTCCCCTCTTGTAGCGTGTGTTCTGCCTATCGGGAGGGGCGGGTCAGCGGCGCTGGGGGGAATGTGTTTACTTGGAGACGGACATATTTTGCAGAAATCTCGGAGATTTCCACTAATAAATGAGCGGTAAAAGTACCGGTACTCATCCTACCCTGGAAAAAAGTCCCAGTGCGCTGAGAAGTAAAATAGGAATCAGACTAATATTTATTTCCTGACCAGCACTGACTCTGATGGAGACACGCTAAACAAACAGCCTAAAAATGTTCCTACTATGATACACGTAAGCCCCCGGTTTGCTTTGAAAGCACCCACAACCCTTACCCCACACGTATTTAGTAATAATTTCTTACCTGTCCAGCAACAGTGATGCCAACTGCGGGTCTTTTGTCTCAGCATTTTCCACTTCTCAAAAGCCGGCCGGACCGATGTTTATCCTCGTTCTTTGCCTTCGGCGACCAGACTCGAGTTTTGCCTTTTTTGTGGCGCTGGAATAAACTCTTGGGTTCTTTGTCTTGTTTGGGGTCTGGGCTGGAGTTTCGCTGGTGCTTGAAGCAGCTCTGTTCTTGTTCTTGGCTGAATCAGCTACCAAAACCACCTCTCGCTCTACCGCTAAGCTACAGCTAGCAAACAAACGCTGCGGGCGCGTGAGCGCGCATGACGTCATCACGCATTACGCTGCCTCTGGAGGACACCGGGGAAGCCTGCTTGCTCGACCCGAGCACAATCTTTTCTGTGAGTTTACAGGCCTACAGAGGCAATCACAGTAAAAATGCCAGGGCTCATTCTACAGGACCAGGGCATTGCAGGAGAATGTATGAGGAATAAATTTTAAATTTCTATACTTGTATTAGCTGTTAAACTTCCATAATGTCCCTTTAATGATTGACAAATTTGAATAAAGTTAAAGTCATCGTCACACACTGGTGAAATTATGAATCTCTGCATTTGACCCATCCCTGTGGGGAGCGGTGAGCTGCAGCTGTGGCCGCAATCGGGAACTATTTGGTGGTTTAACCCCCCAATCCAACCCCTTAGTGCTGAGTGTCAAGCAAGGAGGCATTGGGTCCCACTTTTAAGGTCTTTGGTATGACCCGACCGTGGATTTGAACCCACGATCTCCCAGTTCCAGGGTGAACGCTCATAACAGTAGGCCACTGAGAAGGTTAAAACAGAAAACATTTAATGTTCTATGTAACATAAAAAGTTGCTCGTTTTTTTTTTAATACTCACAATATTTTGGGTATTTTGTAGTGAACTGTTAAAATGTTATTTTTGCACCAAATAAACTCTTCACAAAAGGATTTGTTAAATATTTAAATGGTGAAAACTTGATTTAATAGAATAGAATAGACTTTATTGATCTCATAGTGGGGAAATTCACTTGTAACAGCAGCACCAGCACTCAGAGGATAATTAGAAGAGAAATAAAAAACAAGGATACACATAGGCAGTAAATCTAGTATTGTAACCTTTGATCACCAAAACCACAAATAGAAAATGCGTGGATTTCCAGGAGCCCTAGCTGAGCTAACCTCAGCACTGCTTACCAAAATTCTAATGTCACCTTGTTTAGTTGTTTAGATTCTAATTTGGGCTTTTAACTGTAACTGTTCTTGTTCATGTTAAACATGCACACTTCCACACCAGCTTTCCTGTTTGCTGTGTATGTCGTCACACTTGTTTGTGTGCCTTGCATGTCTTTGTGGGTCATTTTGTGTTCCAATTACGTCTTGTGGTTTCTGTTCCAGCTGATATTAGCCGATAGTCATATTCTCTGTTATCACTCCTCATTTTAATTGCAAATGCAGTGAGGCTGTTAGTGACTAAATGGAAAATTGCACATTAATTGATTAGACTGCAGATAAAGCCATCCCAACCTATAACATTTTGTGATTCTTTGAACAAAGAAAAAAAAACAAATGCCAAATTTATAGACTAATGTGCATCCTTAAATATGCATACAGTGCATCTGGAAAGTCTTCACAGCGAATTACTTTCCCCACATTTTGTTATCTTACAGCTTTATTCCCACCAAGAAGTTAAAATTCCCTTTTTTCCTCTAAATCCTACATACAACACCCCATAATGACAATAGGATGAATGTTTTGAGATTTTTGCCAATTTAGTAAAAAATGACTGAGAAAGCACATGTACACAATTATTCACAGCCTTTACTCAACACTTTATTGATGCACCTTTGAAAGCAATTACAGCCGCAGGTCTTTTTGAATATGATCCCACAAGCTTGGATTCAAGTCTGGGCTCTGGCCGCACCCCTTAAGGACCTTCACTGAGCTGCCCTGAAGCCACTCCTTTGATATCTTGGCTGTGTGCTTAGAGGCATTGTTCTCTTGAAAGATGAACGATTGCACCAGTCTGAGGTCAAGAGCACTATGGAGCAGGCTTCATCAGCCAACTCTGCCATAAAGTACTGATTGGTGGATTGGTGCACCCGCTTCGAATGTTATCATCCCATTGAATGGACGTTATCTTCCGTAATCATCCCCACTGAATGGACCCAGTAGGTCCATCCTGTACCTCCTAGGAGGCCAGTAAGTTGTTATCATCCCATCTTATCACAGATAACCATGCATTCACAGTCAATGCGTTAAAAAATGCGCACTGAAAACCGGAAGTGTTTGTTTCCCCCGGAAGTTTTTTCCTCCAAAGTTTGTTTCGCCTTTTATTTACATCGTTGCTGCTGCTGTTTCATCCATCTAGAAGAGCGTTACAGGTGTGTATGCTTCAATTTAACACAATTAATGTATGTTAACATTACTACGGTAACTTTTATTTCCGTTTTAAAACGGTGTTTTGAAGCTTAATTATTTCGTTTNGTCCGTGACGAGTCCGGTCCTGTTACTAGGGGCTTCGTCCGGTCTAATTCAGGAAAAGGTTTACCGGATATTTGTATTCAGACACAAACGTCTTACGGACAGAGTCCCGAACATTTCCGTATTTCATGGCCTGTCTGAAGGGGGCTCTGGAGAGTGCTGCAAAGCAGTTCCCCGCCAGGACAACAGAGGGCGTAGCACTTTTCTGGGGTATCCTGTCATGTATCTGGTCCAAGATAGTGCATTTACAGTTTATATTTGCAGTTTATATTGTGCTTTTTAGCATTTAAGAAACTTTTTAACACGGACAAAATTGTCCCTCATTCTCCTCCACCTCTTTATGCGCTCGCCTCCTCTACACCAGGTTTCCGTCCACAAATAAAACACTTGCTGCGCATCTTTATTCTCCTCCAGTCACGGGTGAATAAACGTTCATATTTTCAAAGTTTTACCGCGAGGTATTCTTCAAGCTGCTCTGTGTCTGCTGCTAGATATCTTCGGCACTCTTTTTATGTTTTGAGGCGGCAATGGTGGTGCTGGTGACGTATTTAAAGAAGCTGCGTTCTGGCCAATCACAAGCTTGCGCGCTCCGTCTCGTTGGACGGATGTTTAGAAAAGAGAGTTCAACTCCGTCCGTCCTTGCAGGCCTGCTGCAGAGCTCTTGCAACGACGGATCATTGCGGTGAGTCCGTCCGTACTGACAAAAACGGAGAAGTATAAATTAGGCTTAAGGGACAACACCCATTATGCTGGTGTGTAAATTAGTCAAAACAAACAAACAAACACACACACACACAACAGAACCCTTACCACCCAGTTGATGTGCTGCATCAAGTCTGTCCGTTTTTGTCCTGTAGTTCCTTTTTTGGACTTGAAAAGCTGAATGAATCGTGGGGTGTGTTTGTCTAGGGCTTCATAGAAGTCTCCTTCAAGATTCCTACTAGCAATGCGATTAAACTCAGCAAAAACCTAAAAAATGGAGAGGGGTAGGAGGGAGATGGACAGCAAAATTAAGCTAACCATTATTCCATTAAGAAAGTAGCAAATTTAAGAATTTTATCATATATGTGTCTATCCCAGAGATGCTGAAAGCTGTAAATTGCAGGACACAGAACCTTTAACCTCTTTTTCTTTCAAATGCTCAAAGTTTCTACAGTCACAAAAACAACTCCTGATTCCTAGTATAAAAAGGCCAATACACTTGCTCATAGTTTCTGACCTAAAGGCTAAAGGCTGAGGTTTAACTTATTTAAACCTACCCAATACAGACCCAAATACCCAGCCAATATCTTGCAAAAACTGACAGCAATAATTATAGTGGCATTTATAAATAAATAAAAACATATAAAACATATATGTTGTAGTGAACTTCCACAAAATGTTGTATAATAATTATTTAGTCCTTTCCAGCTGTGCTGTTTTCTTGTTTTTTATTTGACTATCTTCCTGTCCTGTCTGTCTCTGATCTTCTGCATCTCCTCTCAGTCCTCCAGAAAATCTGCTGCCTGCTTCTTAGTGTTCTCACCTCGTGTTTTGAGCTATAAGCACATCAAAGGGAACTACCGGCTGAAAAATAGCGGAGTGCACAGCGCTCAGCCGCGAGGTAAATTCACCGGAGCACGGAGCTCCGCAGCAGCGGATCGCGCCAGACACAAATAAAAGACAGAAAGTTCCACATAATATTAGTGGACATTAACGATCGCGTGTTAATTATATTTTTGGTGGCGTGACTTTGAGAATGTTACTGTGGCCGTGCGCAGCTGCCTGCGGAGCGCAACAATCAGCGCTCTGCCGCTCTCTGCTCAAAAGAATCCCCGCTAGGCTCCATATAAATAACGTAATATTGGTAGAAACAGGATCTTTTTTCGGGCTCTCCGAGTGGGTTGAGGGCTTCCAGCTCCCCCGTAATATGAACCCTTCTCCTGGATGAAAACCCGACACTTTCACCAATATAGGAACCGCCCCCTCCCCCGGACACACCGCCGGACAGAGAGTGGACATGTCCGGGGAAAATACCACGCATGGTCACCCTATATATAGCAAAATTCCAAAACTTTTCAAGGACCTGTAGTATTCCATAACTTTTCCAAGACCTGGAAATTTGATTTTCAAATTCCATAACTTTTCCAGGTTTTTCATGACCGTACGAACCCTGATAATGTGTTGTCTACACTTGTTTTTAAAAGTGCTAAAGTAACTAACGGTCATGCTTACAAAGGGGGATGTTTGAATTTGGTTTAACCAGCAAATACCTGGCACACAATACTACACAAGACAACTCGACGGTTAAAAACAGTAAAATCTGTACTTACCAAATCCGTGTGCTAAAATCGAGTAATCCCACAAAGCAGGCGATGATTGAAAAATGTGAAAATCCGTGGGTTAAACCGGAACGATCCGGTTTCAGGAAAGCGCCAAATAGACGAGGCAGAAGTGCGCATGCCTGAAAGAACGCGCAAAGCACACTGGGTAAAAGAAATTATTTTTTCTAATTTGACTCAACTATGAAAAATCAAGTTAAGCAGTTTCCCAACCTCAAAAGTACAACTTACTTATTTAAAATTAGTGTTCATAACAGGTTGATGAAAATCAAGTTTGCGGTACTTATAATATTTAATTAATTTGAATATTACCATTTACAGTGTAGGCTAGCTCTGACACAGAGGAAACTTTAAATGTTTATAATTATACTTATGGTGGACAAAAACCATAAAATTATGAGTCTGCTGCACGTCTCAGAGAGCAGAGACAAACCAGAGGGAGAAATGATCGACCAAAGCAGAGATTGAGCTGTGATGTGAGGAGAAGCAGTGGGGATCCAGCAGGTGTCTTGGTGAGTTAGCGATGTTAGCTTAAACTCGTGTGTTAACATCACAATGTTGTACAGAGTACTATCATGTAGCAGACAATTAAAATAGTATCGGTCAGTTAATATAACATTACTACTTGACAATAATAAACTAATGATTGTCTTGATGGAATGATGGCGCCGGTGCCAGTGGCTTGCCGTCTGTCTCTGACAGCTTTTCTGCTGTTTGTGTTTTTAATTCTATTTTTTTTGAGTGGTGTCAACTCTAAGTTGGTGTATGAACGTCAGACGTTGCTGGATATTCGGCTGTCATTTGGGAGATTTGTGGGGTCGAACCGGGATGGATTTAAAATGTTTTGCTCGCCACTTCTCTGTGCTGTACCGGCCTACCTGTGCCGAGCCGCACCTGGTAGGAGGATTCGTCAGCGACGCCGGGGTAGGCGTGGAGGCCGGCTGGTGAAGTTGAAGGCCAGCATGCTGCATTCCTCGTTCGCTGATGTGGATGTGGATGATTGCCACAGTCTGCCAGCCTCTTGGAGGCTGTGGGATCCGCCGGAGTCCTGCCTTATTCCAGTCCTTGGAGGGGCTGTGGTTCCTCGGTCGTCTCGTCCTTGCCTTTCTCGGATTTATCGGAGGGGAATTTCCCATTTGAATTTGCGGGTCGTGGAGCGGACCCCTAAGATTACGGGTGGCTCAGAATTCTCCTCTACAAAGATCGCACTGGTCAACGCCAGGTCCCTTACTAACAAAACTTTTATTTTGAATGACTTTTTTATTGCGCAGGGCCTGGGCCTCCTCTGCTTGACGGAGACGTGGGTCGGAACCGGTGAGTCCAGCGTCTTTTCTGAGCTTGTTCCACCTGGCTGCTCATTTTTTAACAATCCGAGACTGTCTGGTCGCGGTGGAGGTACTGCGACAGTTTTTAACAATGAGACCTGCTGCAAACAGGTTGCTGTACCGGGACCTTATTCTAGCTTCGAGATTGGCTTATTTGAACTGGGTCAAAATAAACCTGTCCTCTGTGCTGTTGTGTACAGACCACCGAGGTACAACAAGGACTTTCTTAATGATTTTTCTGAATTTCTGGCCCAAATAACAACTAATTATGACAGTTTCCTGATTATGGGTGATTTTAACATCCATGTCTGTTGTCCCGATAAACCAATGGTTGGAGAATTTGTGAATATTTTGGACTCTTTTAACCTTCAGCAGGTTGTTTCAGGCCCAACTCATGTTGGTGGGCATACACTTGATCTTGTTTTAACTTATGGTTTGTCTGTATCAAACTTGGTGGTGTCTGATGCAGTGTTTTCTGACCACTGTCCCATTTTATTTGATGTGTCAGTCCCCTGTACATCTGTCACGCAGGGAGCTCAGAGACATAGGATGTTAAACTCTTTTAGTGCAGATTTATTTTCTACTGAATTTTTAGGGTCCTCTCTGTGTCACGGTGGTGGTGTTAGTGATAACGGGTGTCTCTCTACTGCTGGACTGGTGACTCAGTTCAACGAGTCATGTCGCATTGTTTTAGATAAAGTTGCTCCACTGAAACTCCGCCGTCAGAGGCTTAAGGTGGAGCCATGGTTGAATGATGTCACTCGTGCAGCCAGGATGGATTGTAGGAAGGCTGAGCGGAAGTGGAGAAAAGATAAGCTGCAGGTGTCTTTTGAATTTTTAAAGGACTCCTGGCGTCGTTATCAGAGGACTGTTAAGATGGCAAAATCTGCATTTCTATCTGATGTGATCC
>SSNS01000921.1:34182-78250 GCA_006937985.1 Aphyosemion australe
ATTTTCTACTGAATTTTTAGGGTCCTCTCTGTGTCACGGTGGTGGTGTTAGTGATAACGGGTGTCTCTCTACTGCTGGACTGGTGACTCAGTTCAACGAGTCATGTCGCATTGTTTTAGATAAAGTTGCTCCACTGAAACTCCGCCGTCAGAGGCTTAAGGTGGAGCCATGGTTAAATGATGTCACTCGTGCAGCCAGGATGGATTGTAGGAAGGCTGAGCGGAAGTGGAGAAAAGATAAGCTGCAGGTGTCTTTTGAATTTTTAAAGGACTCCTGGCGTCGTTATCAGAGGACTGTTAAGATGGCAAAATCTGCATTTCTATCTGATGTGATCCGATCAAATTCCCATAACCCCAGGATGCTGTTTACTACTGTGGATGGGATCCTGAATCCTCCATGTGGAGTTGGTTTGGAGGCTTCGCCGGCTCTCTGTGAGGAATTTTTGGACTACTTCATTAGCAAGGTGGACGTTATAAGATCGCAGATCCTGCCTCAGTCATGTTGCTTGGCCGTGGACAGTCAATGCTGCTCTGCATTACTCTGGCAATTTGAGGCTGTATCCCTTGAGGTGTTGGCTGACATTGTGGGGAAACTTAAGCCATCAGGCTCTGCTCTGGATGCCATACCTCCCTGTCTTGTGAAGGCAGTTTGGCCTGCTATTGCCAATGAGGTCTGGAATATTGTTAACTCCAGCCTGTCTTCTGGTGATGTTCCAACGTTTTTTAAACATGCTATCATTAAACCGCTGGTGAAAAAACCTGGTATGGATACAACAGTTTTATCTAATTTTAGACCAATTTCTACTCTTCCTTTCCTCTCCAAGGTATTGGAAAAGGTTGTTTTTATGCAATTGAATGTTTTCCTTGATGGGAACCAGATTTTTGAGGTTTTCCAATCAGGTTTTAAATCCTGCCACAGTACTGAGACTGCACTGGTAAAGGTTTTTAATGACATCTTTCTGGCTACAGATTCTGGTGAAACCGTATTATTACTGCTGTTGGACCTAACTGCAGCTTTTGATACGGTTGACCACTCCATTTTGATGTCACGTTTGGAAGATTATGTTGGATTAAGAGGCATTGCCCTGAGCTGGTTCAAATCATATCTGTCAGATAGGTCCGTGTCTGTCAGTGTTGGTGAATTTTGTTCCAAGGAGGCTCCCCTTAAATGTGGTGTGCCCCAGGACTCAGTGCTTGGTCCTCTACTGTTCTCTTTATATTTGCTTCCTCTGGGTGTTATTTTTAGGAAATATGGTCTGGCCTTTCATTGTTATGCGGACGATTGTCAAGTTTATGCTCCGGTTAGAGGGGTGGCGGGCATCCTACAGTGTCTGGAGGAGGTGAAAGTGTGGATGGCCTCTAATTTTTTGAGCATAAATGAGGGCAAGACTGAAATTATCTTTTTTAAACCTAGTGGGTCATCGGCTGTGTCTCCTCCTCTTTTGGATGAATTCTTGCCTTGTCCCAAAGATGTCATCTCTAATCTGGGGGTCAAGGTAGACTCAGAGCTGAAATTTGATAAGCAAATAAATGGGGTGGTAAAATCCTGCTTTTTCCAGTTAAGGAAGCTGGCTAAAGTTAAGTCTGTATTAATGAAGAGGGACATGGAAAGACTCATTCACGCTTTTATTACCTCAAGAATGGATTACTGTAATAGTCTATACGTTGGGGTGAGTCAAGGTTGTCTCTCAAGACTGCAGTTGGTGCAGAATGCTGCTGCACGTTTTTTAACTGGCACCCGTAGGTGTGATCATATCACCCCTGTGCTAGCTTCTCTTCACTGGATTCCAGTTGGTTTTAGAATTAAGTTTAAGATTCTTGTGCTGACCTTTAAATCTATGAATGGGTTGGCACCTGCATACCTCTCCGACATTCTCCTGCCATATGAGCCACCACGTCTGCTGAGGTCGGCTGACCAGCAGAAGTTGGTGGTTCCGAAGACAAGGTTGAGGTGGAGAGGTGATAGGTCTTTTGCTGTGGCGGCTCCAAGCCTTTGGAATCAGCTGCCGGGCAATATTAGGCAAGCCTCCTCGCTTGGAGTTTTTAAAACCCTTCTTAAGACGCACTTCTATGCACTCGCGTTTAACACGACCTGATTGTTGTACATCTGCTCGTTTTTTAAATTTTTTAAATGTTTTATTTTTTAAATTTTTTTAGGCTATATTTTATTGTGATGTGTTTTTAATGTTTTATTGATGTTTGTTATATATATATATATTTTTTTTTTTATTGTACAGCACTTTGGTCGACAGTGTTGTGTAGAAAGTGCTATAGAAATAAAATTGGATTGGATTGGATTGTTTGTCAGTGGTCTCATACTTGTTAATATCCATTCACGTAGCGCAGTTTAGCACTTTAGAGAGAGAGAGAGCACCTGTGATCTGGTTCTGGAGCTCCTGCGCGCTGCTGTGACCTGAATCCGACCCAAAAACAGCTCGACTGGCTCGCTGGTATTTTTAAGAGCAGCACATGCTTTCCTGGAGGTCTGCGTGGCAGTTCTGATCTGGCTCCAACCCAGAAACCATCTTGACTGGCTCGCTGAGCCGCACATCTTTTCTGGTGGTCGGGGCGGCGGTTCTGACATGGCTCCGACAATGATCTGAGTTCTCGAAATCCGTAATTAATTTTTTAAACCTCGCCACGGGTCTCTGGAGGCCAGCACAGACCTCCATGACACTGATTTGTGTTCCAGAAGTCCCGTCTTTCCAGCTGCACAAAACGCCCTCAGGCACAAAGATAAGAGGCGTTGTTTTATTTAATTGGAAACCTGTGGACTCGATGTCCGAAGTTTGTACAGCCTTCACAAAGAATAGTTTATCAAAATGAACACAATCCTAAACCAGGGTTTCCGCGCGGTGGTAAAAGGTAGTAAATGAGTTGAACTCAATTTAAGGCCCTTAAAAGGCAGTGAATAAGTTTGTTTGGTAGTAAATTTTCTCACACAGGTGCACACAGATTACCCTGACTAGGCCATGCGAAGCCAATGCTATTGTATAATGGCGCTTACACACTAGCACCGGCTCTACCTGGACTAGTCTGGGTATCTTGTGTTCACATCCGGGTGGCCGAGGAATTTCTGGCGCCAAACCGGACGTCTTTTCAAGCCAGTGTTGCCAACTGCCTTCGACAGAAAGTAGCTGAGGTTCACCCAGAAAGTCACCCAGATGTTGCCAGATGACGCCATACGCTAATTTGCATATTGATGACGTCATCACGTCACATTGGCGTTAATTTCCCCCTCAACATCTAAAATTATATATATATATATAATGTAATCACACGTTTGACTCTAATGAACTCATCTGCAGAAGTTTTTTAAACCATATACTTTTCCTTTTTTAGGGTCTGAAGTATTTTGTTTCTCAGAAATTTTGGTTTCTGATCTTTAAGATTTTTAAAACATGTTAGTAGTTAGTTAGGATTAAAAGGGAGGAAAATAAAGAACTATTTTATTAATTTAAATGATTAACTAGTATGATCCAAATGGCCCAGTGTGCTTTGATGTGTAAAATAAATTATAAAAGTATAAATAAAGTGATATTATGGCAGATTTGGTGTGGTGATCCGGACATAGCTCAGACCTCCTGCTCTCCTCATTCTCACAGACGCTCTGCACGTTTGTTCATTTACCAGCGTTTTCTTCAACATCGGCTTTTTCCCCTCATAGTTTCTCCACTTGTCCGTTATGTTTTCTCTCCATCTAGATCGTGATAATAACGGCGCACACAGGTGCACCGTGCAAAAGGGAGCGGGTGTCTTATGTTAAAATACCATCCCCGTGTCACTGAGGGACACTCCGATGAGCCACAGAGCTGCGTGTGTTAACGGGACGGTGGTTCAAATCCCGCAGACTTTATTCGCCAAATGCAGGCAGGACCAAAGTGCCTGACGGCTGCTGCAGACCGGGTGACAGCGGATTCACGCCTGCTCCGCCTCTAAACAGCAGAAGCTTGAATCTGCAGCAGCAGGTGTAAATCGGCAGTCTCCTGCTCTGCAGCTGCACATTTCTCGGCGGCCCGGCCGAGAAAAGTTTATGATTGGTCAGTCGATGTAACGCGATCATCCTCGTGCCAAGTTCTACAGAAAGTAGCAAAGGGTCCTCAGAAAAGCCGCTAGGTTTGTCGCTAGGCGCTGTTTGGAATAAAAAGTTGTTGAGGGGGTCGAAAAGTCGTTAGAAACAGCGACGAAGTCGCTGAGTTGGCAACACTGTTTCAAGCCTCTTCCCAAGGCGTTCTCCCTCTGGCCAAAACTGGGCCAACACACCCACTGCCAAATGATTGGCTGGCTCAAATTCACACCTACCATAGGGGGAGCCTCCGATTAGCAGATAGAATCAACCAGCTTCCCACATGCTCACTTCATTATCATTATGGATTATGAGGAATTAACGAACCTCTGACTGAAGCCGTTTTGTCTGTCTCTGCTGTGAGGAGCACACAGACACACACACACACTAAGACACAGTGCTGCCAGGCTGCCACACACGGCAAAGCAGGATTTATTATTAGAGGGCAACGAGTCTCCAAAGCACAAGACTGCTCAGAATGCCTCTCAGCGCTCCTTTGACCCGCCCACATTCTCGGAGATGCGCTCATGACATCACTGATATCTTCGTGCCAATTTCTCGTGCCAATTTTGGAGACTGCCCATGTGCTCAACTACATCTGCATCCCTAAGACAGTATTGGCTGGGGCCGGCAGAGCAGACCGGAGTGGAGTAGAGCCGATGCTAGGGGTGGGTGCATTTCATCGATGCGGCGATGCATTGCAAAGCTTCACGTGAGGATTCAGAATCGATTAATGAACGTCGATGCTTAAAAAAATAAATAACGTGAAAGCTTTGTTGCAAAGCCGGTACTGAAAAGAAAATACACGTAACCGGAGCCTTAACAAATGTAAGTTATTTGTTTTTGTGTAAGGAACATGCTTTTTACTGGCGCACAATGTGGTAATGGTGCTGTGGAGGAAAATAGAGGAACCAGCAGAAACGGTCCAAAGTTTGGGATCAAACGCGCAGCTACGGGCAGATTGGCTAATGCTAACTAAGCTAGCGGATAGCAGACTCACGCCGTGGGTTCCAAAGAACACGATGCTCTTGGAACTAAGAATGACTAAACTCTACAAGTGGAAGAAAAGTCCCACCATCCTGTTTATTCGTAGCTGTCTGCAGCGCTACGGAGCAGAGCCACAGCAGCTACCGGGACTCATGACGTTGTTGTTGCTTCGAGATTGCGCAACACACCGCTACAGGCCTATGGCAAGCCGTAATACTATGTAATTCACAAACACTTCTATCTGTGAACGTAATTTAAACTGGATTATTGCCAACCCGTACATTATAGACATGCCACCATTACATTGTTACCAGTAGAAATGAAGTGTTATTCAATATCTCAAAAGCTGTAAGACAGTTGAGGTGCCAGCATGTTGTTTTGCATGTTATTGAACTGTTTTCTAATAATGTTCTGTTGTTAAATAAAGTAAAGGAAGGAGAGAAAAAATGTTTCCCTAGCAGGTTTTAAATGTTTAAAGCTTTCCCTGATCGAAGTTAAGTTGGTCAAAGTGCAAATATTTACACAAGTCATACAGTCATAAAATAAGATTTTGTCTTTGAAAAATAGTTAAATGTAAAAAAAGTATTTACTTACTGAGAGTAGTTTTAGAGGAATTGAGTTAATTGATAGGTTATTTATTTACAAATGTAGACAAAGAAGAAGACAATCAATCTCGTATGAAAAAAAACATTAAAAATGTCAATAATCGAAGAATCGTGGCACCAGTAATCGAATCGAACCAACAACCATTATAATCGAAGAATCGAAGCATCGAAGCTCCCATAATCGAAATCGAATCGAATCGTGAAGTACCCTTTTTGGAACACCCCTAGCCGATGCTAGTGGTAAAGTGCCATAAGTGCCATTAGGGCTGCTCAATTAATCGAATTTTAATCCCAATTACGATATGGGTTTTGAACAATTATAAAAACAAAACAAGTCAATTATTTGCTCCTCCCCCTCGCGGTTTACTCCCGCGCTATGCTGAGCTGCAAATCAAGCGCACCTCCCACACAGCGTTGCCAACTTAGCAACTTTGTCGCTATTTCTAACAACTTTTCAGACCCCCTTCTTGACTTTTATTTCCTAAAAGCATCTAGCGAACAACTTAGCAACATTTCTGATAACTCATAGCTACTTTCTGTATAACTTTGTTGCCGATGTTCCCTACAGGTTAGCAAAACACTCAGCTGCACTCCGGACCAACAAGCTTAGAGGGCAAGTCTCCGTCAGCCTCTGCGACCCTGTCGGAGAGCCCTTGCGCCGATGCAAAATGGCGTTGCGTGTCTCCGTACCGACGCAGATGGAGAATTATAAATTAGGCTTTACGTCGACTGATCAATCATAAACCTTTTCTCGGTGGATCTCATTCGCTAGAAAATGTTGTTTTACAAGCTAAATAAATTCAAGACACAACGAGCCGCATCTGAAGTGGATTTACACGCATTTTACTGTCTTCATGCGCTCTCACGTCACACCTCCAAGTTCTCATGCTGATAAATAATCATCAGTTCATCTCTGAGCGACACGTTGCATCGTGCTGCTGTACACACTCCCCTATGGCTCTACTGGACTGGGCTAAATTATTATGCAACAGGTTGTCAGGGCTGTATGTTAACATTTTTAGCTTATAGCACTGGTGCTACAAAGGTTGCAGGTTTTGTAGCACAGACCAGAATCTTGTAGCACCGGCATAAAAAATCCATTATAATCTCTAAAAACCAAAAGTAGTTCTTATACTTAAACAATGTAATGGCATGTCTATTATTTACGTTGGCAATAATCCAGTTTAAATTATTTTCACAGATAGAATCATTTGTGAATGACATACTACAATGGCTTGCCATAGACCTGGAGCGGTGTGTTCCGCAACTCGTAACAACAACGTAAAGGTAGCTGTGCTGCGGCTCTGCTCCATAGCGCTGTAGACAGCTAAGAATAAACAGGATGGTGGGGACTTTCCTTCTGCTTGTAGAGTTTAGTTATTCTTAGTTTTACTATCCTTGTTTTTTTGGAAACCCTCTTGATTGTGAGCATGCTAGCTTTAGCATTAGCCAATCTGCCCGTAGGACCGTTTCTGCCTTTGTGTCTTTGCTGGTTTCTCTATTTTCCTCCACAGCGCCTAGATTACCACGCAGTGCACCAATAAAAAGCATCTTCCTTACACAAAACATATAACTTACATTTGTTCAATAAAGTTCTGGGGAGAAAGTAAGTTGAAAAGATGTAGCACGAGTGTTACGTGTAAAAATAGTTTATCGCACAGAGTGTTTTTTTCATTGCACGTGCGACATGTATGTCGCACTGTACAGCCCTGGTTGTGGAAGTTCACTACAACATAGAAGTTTATTTGTTTATATTTATTTTATATTACGGATGTTTGCACTGTATATCTCTTTTTGTCAGTATTTTGCAGAATTTGTTTGATCAAATTGGGTCTGTTTTGGGTAGGCTTAAATATGTAAAATTTCAGCCTAGACCCTTTTGGTTATTAAGTATGAGTAATTGTATTGGCTCTTTTACACGAGGAATCAGCAATTGTTTTTGTGATTATCTTGTTTATTTCTTTTTTTCATTTATTTTACTTTTCCTCTGATTTGATTGTGCCCTGTGCAATTTTATGACTAACTGAATAAATAAATAAAATCAACGTTAATTAAAAATCATCTTAAATAATCAAGATTTCAATTTCAGTCAAAATAATCGTGATTATCATTTTTGCCATAATCGAGCAGCCCAAAGTGCCATTATAGGCCTTTTCCAATGGCACTACTCAGTGTAACTTGGGTGGGTGCGATTCTGTCTGCCTACCTTTTCCAACATCACAGTTTGGTATTTTCCCCCCACTTTTCAGTCCCTGCTTTGTTATGGTTCCAAGGGTTGAATTTGGGGGGCAATGTGACTGTTGGCTGCTGATTTGCTAGGGGTGGAGTCACTGGTTTCTCTGGAGCTTTCTGGCTGTTGCCTCACTGATGCAGCCATTTCCTCATTCAGAGTCTGACAAAAAGCCATAAAACTGTAGCCTAGTCAGGGTACATGCAGGAATCTCAAACTTAAATTTAAGACCTTTTCAAGACTTTTTAAGGCCTTAGAAAATAAAAATCAAGACTTTATCGCAATGAACTAATCAACTGTTAAACACTAATATATTCTTTTTAAATACTGCATTGCGGTGGGACTCGTCACGTTTGGGACAGCAAGCAAACAACTGGCATAGGAGAACAAAAAAAATATTTTAATAGTTTACATGAATCTAATTGTATTACCTGCAAACTTAGAGGGTGTGAAAAAGGTGACAACTAACCCCACCCACCCGGAACAAGGTCCTCGCATGCTGCAGATTAGCATCTATTCATCTACTGGGTTTTGTAGTGACCTGACATTAACATCCTATATTGCAACAATAACCTGTTAGAATCATTTAAAAAATCATCAATGGGATTTTTTGCAAAAAGCAAACAACTTTCTACCATGGTCACTCTGCTCAAAAAAATGAAAAATATAATGACAGAATTGATCAGAAAGTTACTAGGGATCATATTAACAATTATTATGAGACTAATTCACAGAACACATCTGAAAATGTTCCAAAATACTGAAATCATTCTTAAGTAGGATGACCAGATCCCAACTCACCAAATGTGAGACAAAGATTACTCAATGTGGGACCATGTGAAATTCTAATGCAAAGAAATAAAGTAAAAAAAAAAAAACTTCTATTCTGCCTTTTAGCTCCAACATCACTTGTAAATATACATAAAAGTATTATTATCATCATATATTTCATGTACTATAGATTCTATTCAGCTTGAACAAGCAAACAGCTTTCAGACTATTTCACAGTTCCTCTCAGTACCACAGCTTAACTCAGGCTCTTTGACCTTCTACAGTGGCTCTGAGTAACTTTAGCTAAACTTATTTAAACCATCAACTCATTTTAATAAAACAGACAGACCCACAATAAAAATGCAGGTTTAAGCAGCTTGTCAGAGTTTTCATTAAATAATTGCACTGACTTTCCACAACAGAATGATAGTTATAGTACCTGTAACGCTTTTAGGATCCATTTATGTTAATTTTGAATTAGTTTTCCACTATTATCAACATCCCATAAAAAAACCCAATACTTTTTTGCAAGTTTATTTCTTCTTAATTTCAAAAAACATCACTGACTTTTAATCTGAAAAAATTCAGATCTAACCTGAGAGTTCCTTAGTTACTTTTTTCCCTCAAAATTCTGAGAATAAGTAATCAAGGATTTCATTAAATTCTCTCGTTATAAAAGGGTTTAGCTTGTCTGTATCTGAAAAAACACAACGCCAGCACCTTGTCTGTGTCAGAATCTCCTTTGGGTTTTAGCATAAACCTATTTAGCATGGTCTATTTACTGGGAAACCTGCTTTTGACCAACATGTTTTCTGTGACTCTCGGATTTTCTGCTCCGTTCAATATCAGAAGTCGTGACACGAAAAAAAAAAGACTCAGAAACAAAGACTGTCAAGAGTTTCTCTGAACACGTCTAGTTTACGAGTCTTTCTTCATCGTGCTCACCTGTCCTTCGTGCTCGCTGGAGTTTCTATGTTGGTGTTTCGGGTGCCGCCGCGCTAGCTCAGCGTCTTTTTGCCAAGCTATCTCTGTGACTGTGGTCAAATAACGACTTGTGACCCACTAACAAAGATGGTTTGTGAACAAGCGAAGACCCACTCCTCTTAAAAACAAAAACTCTTCGATTCACGCGAACGTCATATTTGGCTTCATAAACGGCAATTTTCGCCAAAAAGCGACAAGTTTGCAAGTATGAGACGAACGTATTTTAAATTCACGCCAAAACTAACAAAATTTAAGACTTTACTACATCAATTTAAGACTTTTTAAGACTTTACAAGGGTCTTAATTTTCCTTAAATCAATTTCAAGACTTTTAAGACTTTTCAAGACTCTGCGGATACCCTGCTAGTGAACTTGGGCCAATCACAGAGCGGGAGTAGCCGATGACGTCAGCGCTGCGGCCGCGAACACAAACAACATGGCGGCAACACAGGAACCACGTTCGTTTGAAACAGCTTTGTCATCAACATTGGATTATTTAGACTCCAACGTGCGTAAGTCTGTCGGATATACTTAGCGGCTTCTTATTTTTATCAAACAAAGTAAGTAAGTAAATTTTATTTGTATAGCACTTATCACAGAAAAAGAATTAAAGTGCTTCACAAAGATCAACAAAACAAAAGATTAAGTCATCATAACATTATCTTAAAACAAAACAACAGAAAATCATAAAATCATTAAAAATCAGAAAACAGAAAGTCATAAAATTATAAAAATGATAAAACAAATGAAAGATGATTATAAATACTAGTTAAAAAATTGAATAAAACATAAGAGATTTAAGTAAAAGCAGTTTTAAACAAAAGGGTCTTCAGCTGCTTTCTAAAGGTGTCCAGACTGTCAATAACACTTAAGGATAAAGGAAGTTCATTCCAAAGTAGTGCAATGTCCCAGTACACCTGATATTGGCATGTTTTTCATACAAAAACGACAGAAATCATTGATGTTAGACGCCATTGCTGCCTCCCGCTTTTCCGTTGCTGTGATTACGTCATGTTATTATTGTTATGTTATGATTACAATACTAGATTACTGCCTATGTGTATATAGATGTATCCTTGTTTTTTTTTTAATCTTCTTCTAATTACCTTTTGAGTGATGGTGCTGCTGTGACAAGTGAATTTCCCCACTGAGGGATCAATAAAGTCTATTCTATTCTATTCTATGTTGTTCGTTACTCTGATTGGTCCTAGCGCTATCCAATTGCGTGCTGACATTTTGAAAGACAACCGTAGATCCCGCCTCACGACTGAGGGCCGTCAATGGTTCGTGGCCAGACTATATATTCACATATATAGGATGGCTTGCCAGGCTAATAAAACTGAGCAGAATGTTCAACATCACCACCATTTTTGTGTTTCTGTGTAACATACAGATCACCTCACACTGTTTAGTGATCACCTCTTGCCATTTTTGTCTCGAGTAAAGATCCCCCTTCCCACAAGTGCTGGGACCTCCCCTCGCCCTCTGCTATGAGGGGCACACCCACTTTTTGTCACAGAGCTGGCAGGGAAAACCAACTTTTCTGAAGTGAGTTGTGTTAACCCACTCTGTACTAGGGCTGCAACAACGAATCGATAAAAATCGATTAAAGGAAAAGTTCGCTTTTTTAGACATTAAGTTTTATGTCTTCCTTCACCCACCCAGTGCTCTGTAAACTTTGACCCATTTCACACACACCCCCCTGCTCAGAGATTTTCAGGGGAGAAGTGATTCAGAAAGGTAGTTCTGGCTAGTTTCGGGGGCGCTTTATCTGCGCCGTTTAGCCTCACAAAAGGATTAGCCTCTGAAAACATGGCTAATTTACATCTCACAAACAAAGAGAAAAAATTTACAACGTCACCTTACAACGGGACTAGTTTTTGTCATTCGTATCCCTGCGCCGCTCACCGCGGATATTAAACAGCGCTTCGTATGTCAGCTGTTTCACTGCCGAATGCCGAAAACATGTCAGACTCCGTCTCATCTGATGACGAATTTCATTTTAACACTATATCAGATGAAGAAGAAACTTATTTTACTACTAGGATATCTTTATGAGCCAGAGTACACGGATGAAGAATTGCATTTGCTACACAAAACACACACATCAACACAGATTGTTGACAAAGCTACTGCAGTCTATGATCAACCATCGGTGTAAAGATGATTGCATAAATAATGCGCTAAAATGCGAAGATGATTGCATGAATACGGCAGACATAGCGGAATAAATAATTTTTTAAAAACAAAACTTACCCAGATTTCTGGTACGGCCGAACTCTTCAAAAACAGTCTTTCACTTTTCCCGAACTTTTTCCTGATGTAATCATCCTCTTTGAAGTGTGCACTGCACAAACGAAAGGTTTTGACTCGTTCCAGCCGAGTATCCTTGGAGTAGCCGATTGCTAAAAGCCACTGATGCCTTAGAGAAACGTTCTTAGGAAAAGTGTCAAACCGAAAAGGTGATCCTGTAACATCCTTATTGTTACAACCCGGGAACCTGCAGGTACGCACCATGGCTCGATATATTTAAGAAAAACTACTTTTAAGTGAATTTAGAAGTTGTTGTTTCACTCATACAGCTAGGATTAGCAGCCAGACGCGAGCCCGTTCTATAGCTGCGGGGAGCGGCGCAGGGATACGAATGACAAAAAGTAGTCCCGTTGTAATGTGACGTTGTAAATTTTTTCTCTTTGTTTGTGAGATGCAAATTAGCCATGCTTTCAGAGGCTAATCCTTTTGTGAGGCTAAACGGCGCAGATAAAGCGCCCCCGAAACTAGCCAGAACTACGTTTATGAATCACTTCTCCCCTGAAAATCTCTGAGCAGGGGGGTGTGTGTGAAATGGGTCAAAGTTTACAGAGCACTGGGTGGGTGAAGGAAGACATAAAACTTAATGTCTAAAAAAGCGAACTTTTCCTTTAATAAATGCGTTGGCAACGCTTTTCGTCATCGATTCGTTGCGTTGTGCAACTTTTTTTCGTGTCGTGCAACCTTTATTTAACAGTCAATGCGCGCAGCTCATCTGTAGGTGGCAGCAGAGCAGACCGAGGCAGATCAGAACAAGAGAGAAAGCCTGTGTTTTGATGAGAAATGACAGACACACTTAAAACATGAACATGTGTCACACGTGCTATGAAAAAAACGCTCTGTGCAATAAACTATTTTTTGACGTAACACTCGTGTGAAATATTTTCAAGTTATTTTTCCCCAACCCCCCAGTACTTTATTGAACAAATGTAAGTTATTTGTTTTTGTGTAAAGAAGATGCTTTTTGCTGGCGCACAATGTGGTAATCTAGGTGCTGTGGAGGAAAATAGAGAAACCAGCAAAGACACAAAGGCAGGAACAGTCCAAAGTTTGGGATCAAACGCACACCTACGGGCAGGTTGGCTAATGCTAAGCTAGCGGATAGCAGACTCACGCCATGGGTTCCAAAAAACACGATGATCATGGAACTAAGAATGACTAAACTCTACAAGCGGAAGAAAAGGCCCCACCATCCTGTTTATTCTTAGCTGTCTGCAGCGCTATGGAGCAGAGCCGCAGCAGTGGAGTCCACGTTGTTTGCTACAAGTTATGCATTGCGCATGCGCAACACTGCTCCAGGGCTATGGCAAGCCGTTGTAGTATGTAATTCACAAACGCTTCTATCTGTGAACATATTTTGAGAAGAAGAAACGACCTTTTTTATAGCACCTCTCAAGATAAAAATCACGAAGCGCTTCACAAGAACAAAAAGTAAAATAAAAATTTTAAAAATGATTAAAAATATCAAAAAAGGGAAAAGTAAAAATTGTGATTAAAAAAGGATGTGAAAAAAGGAAAAATGAATTATCTGAATGATAAATGATCAGTAATAACAGTGGATGCACATTTCTGAACCTAATCAGTTTTTAAACACTGAATTTACCAACTATTGTATCTTAATTTTGTGCACTGCTCAGTGTTAAAACCAAACATTTACCAAGATTAATAAAAATATCAATAAACTGACCAAGTATTACATATACAAAACGGGCAAAAAAGAAATGCCAGCTGATGTTTCAGAGCATTTATTGAGCAGATGTTATTCAGGGATGTACATTTACATGTAAATAAAAATAAATACAATTGTAGAATATAAAGACAAATTCTACTGAAAAATATGAATATAATAATTTAACAATAATGTTGAAAACACACCAGCAACATCTAAAGTTCATTCAGTCTTTAACTCACTATTTCTTAACATCTTCATGTAAAATATAAATGAAACCCTTTAGTGCTCCTGACTCAGCAGCAGCTTCTTTGTAAGCCTGGAGATGGGGAATCTCAGGTTGTGTTTTACTTTTTACCTTTTTCAGCTTCAGCTCACCAGCCATCTGCTGATATCACACCTCGTCTTCCTTGGTGTTAGCTCTATGACCTGCTGCCATGCTGGACTTGACTTTAGTTGAGCCATCAGACAGAAACTAAACAGGAGAAACAGTTGTTAGTATTTTTGTAGAGCATCCATCTTCATTTCAGTCGGTAGCAGAAAGAACAGAGGAGAACTCCAGCAACAAAGAACTCAGCACATAATAAATATTACAGAAACATTTGAACAATTACACTCATCTGTTAATAAAAGTGCACCCTAATACTCACTAGTGTTACTGACTGCTGATGTTGGACAGATATAAAGTGGAAACGAACCGTACAAATTAAATAGTCTTTAGTCAGAACACTCTCGGCTGTTTCTGATCACAGAAAACGCAAGAGCTCTCATTTATATAGTGAACATTACGCAAATTATGTGATCTAGTCCGCACCAACCCACATGAGAAAAGTCCCGAACTCTGAACAACACCGACCGGTGTCCACGGGGGAAGGAGGAGGGGTGCAGACGCTGCAGCTCGGAGTCTGTCTCCTCTCCTCTCCTCCGCGCTCAGAGTGAAATTCTCCAACTCCCATACAGGAAAATGATTTAATTTATAAACCTGGAGCTAATATGTTAAGCAAATAAGCAACTGAAAGTTTAAGAGGGCCTGTAAAGTTGACAACAAGCTAGCAAACATTAGCAGCATTCTGCCGGTTACCGGCGGTTCTTACGGTTCGTTTTTCCTTTCACTCGGCGAAGTATTATTTCATATTTTACTTTTAATTAACACTAAATATACAGCTATAAGGTTTTGAAACACCAAAAGAGAAGTCTTACCTTTTACAAAGAGGAAGTTGTTCACAGTGTTTTGCATTGGGGTCCTTCACCGGCTTCCAAAGCAGTGGGCTGCCCGCGGAGGTGCCTGACTTTAAATCGGCTTTACTAAAGAGGATTATCGGCCAATGCCGAAAAAAATGCTAAAAATCGGCCCGATTAATCGGCCGACCGATAAATCGGTCGACCCCTAGTTCCCGTTTAATCCGATGAATCGATTAATCGAGTCGAGACCCCATCCGATTCATCGATTATCTAAATAATCGTTTGTTGCAGCCCTACTCTGTACTGACACTGCACGAAAAACCAGATTTCCGGGCCTGTGAACACCCGCGAATCTAGTCAGTTCCCAGCAAATAACAGCTGTTTACAGGCTGTGGCGTTCACATTTCTCTGTGCCAGAAATAAAAATCAAGACTTTATCGCAATGAACTAATCAACTGTTAAACACGAATATATTCTTTTTAAATACTGCATTGCTTCATTTTCCACTTCATCAAATGGTGGGACACGTCACGTTTGGGACAGCAAGGCTGTAGCATGGTACGTCAAGGCACGTGGTACAGAAACGCAAGCAAACAACTGGCATAGGAGAACAAAAAAAATTTTTTATTTTAATAGTTTACATGAATCTAATTTTATTACCTGCAAACTTAGAGGGTGTGAAAATGGTGACAACTAACCCCTGCCCAGCCGGAACAAGGTCCTCGTATGCTGCAGATTAGCATCTAAGCATCTACTGGGTTTTGTAGTGACCTGACATTTACATACTTTTATTGCAACAATAACCTGTTAGAATCATTTTTAAAAATCATCAATGGGATTTTTTGCAAAATGCAAACTATTTTCTACCACGGTCACTCTGCTCAAAAAAAAAGAAAAATATAATGACAGAATTGATCAGAAAATTACTAGAGATCATATTAACAATTATTATGAGACGAATTCACAGAACACATCTGAAAATATTCCAAAATACTGAAATTATTCTCAAGTAGGGTGGCCAGACCCCAGCTCGCCAAATGTGAGACAAAGATTACTCAATGTGGGACCATGTGAAATAGAGCTTTCTACAGTAGCTAAAAATAGATTGCCGCAAAGCACTCTGGGAAATATGGTCATACAAACAATCTACATTTTAGTATGGATTCCTATGGGTCTGAGTCTCTCCAATCTAGCTAAAGTTATTTTTTCGTCTCCTAAAGATTTTCAAACAGCAAGGAACTTAACGCTGCTGCTGGGGGAGGTGCTAATCGGACTCTAGACGCCCAGATTGGATGTTGGAGAGGACTTTTTATCCCTTTTCCAAAGCCGGTAAAGTCAATAGTATAACGCTGCAGACCCGGAGACGCCAGTTTCAGGCCGACACCACGTGAAACAGCTGGAAAGCTACACGGGCTAAGCTAAAGACAGAAGAAGCAAAGCAGTGGTAGTTTTTAAGTTGGACGAGCGGATTTTAACTGTGTGGAGCAGATCAAGAAAAGCACGTATATTTGTTACTCACATCTTCCTGGAGGGGAAAGTCCTACATCCGAGAATGACCAGCCGTTGGTCGTAACAACGCTCTCAGTCGTGGGGTTATCCAGGAGGAGCAGTGGACGAGAATTAATGCAGGACGCAGCGTTGTTAACGGAGAGTGGAGGCAGCGTTGTTAACAGAGAGTTAGAGGCAGCGGTGTTACCGGAGGAGAGTTAACAAGGAGACAGCGGTCCAGCTGAACGTCTCGGCCAAACAGCATGTCCACCCAAAAGTCCATGAAAAAGGCTTTTGACCAGAGGTGAGTGGAATATAAAAAGTAGGGACACAAATGATAACCTGACAGTTAAAAAACTATCTTGAGAAAATTTTACTTGAGCACTGTGAGTAATGAACTTATTTTTATATTACTCAAGAAGGAGCCGTGATGGGAATAATGGCGTTTAAAACAACAGCGCTGCTAGCGAGGGTTAGTTTTTACTTTCACTTTCATTTGAGCTAGCGCTTCAGTTCTGGTGATCGATAATTAGCAGGGTAGCCATCAAGAAAAGCTCTCTGGTATGGTTTTTTTTGTCAAAACAACTTCCTCCATTTTATGCCTTCACATCGATGTCAAAACGATCTGAAACTGTATATTTTCTATTGTTAATGCGGCTTATCAGTATGACCCTTCCCAGCAGCCTTTGCGTGGTGACGTCAACTGTAAAATACCCTATTCTAATGCAAAGAGATTAAGTAAAAAAAACTTCTATTCTGCCTTTTAGCTCTGACATCACTTGTAAATATACATAAAAGTATTATTATTATCATTATATATTTCATGTACTATATATTCTATTTGAATTCAACTTGAAAAAGCAAACATTTTTCAGACTATTTCACAGTTCCTCTCATTACCACAGCTTAACTCAGGCTCTTTGACCTTGTACAGTGGCTCTGAGTAACTTTAGCTAAACTTATTTAAACCATCAACTCATTTTAATAAAACAAACAGGCCCACAATAAAAATGCAGGTTTAAGCAGCTTTTCAGAGTTTTCATTAAATAATTGCACTGACTTTCCACAACAGAATGATAGTTATAGTACCTGTAACGCTTTTAGGATCCATTTATGTTAATTTTGAATTAGATTTCCACTAATATCAACATCAAATTAAAAAAATCCATACTTTTTTGCAAGTTTATTTCTTAATTTAAAATGTATTAGTAGATATGTAGGGAAGAGAAAAAAAAACATCACTGATTTTTAATCTCTGAAAAAATTCAGATCTAACCTGAGAGTTCCTCAGTTACTTTTTCCCCTCAAAATTCTGAGCATAAGTAATCAAGGATTTAATTCTCTCGTTATAAAAGGGTTTAGCTTGTCTGTATCTGAAACACAATGCCAGCACCTTGTCTGTGTTGGAATCTCGTTTGAGTTTTAGCATGAACCTGTTTATTTACTGGGAAACCTGCTTTTGACCAACATGTTTTCTGTGAATCTTGGATCGTCTGTGAATCTTCACACGAACGTCATATTTGGCTTCATAAACGGCAAAGCGAAAAGTTTGCAAGTATATGAGACAAACGTATTTTAAATTCACGCCAATACTAACAAAATTTAAGACTTTACTACATCAATTTAAGACTTTTTAAGACTTTTCAAGGGTCTTAATTTTCCTTAAATCAATTTCAAGACTTTTAAGACTTTTCAAGACTCCCGGATACCCTGTATGATGTTTAAATTCTCACATCATCAGGCTGAGGTTAGTTTCTGGGAGGTCACAGACAGGCTCTCTTTGACTCTTATGGATGTAGTTCTGCACTTTTCTGGTTAAGCATAATGTTTGACAATAATATACTGTTTATAGAACACACCTGTGGTTCTCAGTTTACATCAGGGGGCCTCTGGTGCTGTGAAAACTCTGGGGCACCTAGACATGATTCTTAGGACGTTTATTAAAATAAATTAATTTTTGACAAATAACATCAAGACAAGGGGGATAAGTATTACACTCTGCCTTGTAATTGATAAAAGGATATGTACATTTATGAATGCTGATGGCCTTATGATACACTTACTGTTTGAAGGAGAACCAGGAAGCTAAAGATGAAACAAACTCCATTTGACACAGCCCAGTTCTAATCATAATAAATCAGCTGCAGTAAGCCTCACTTCTTCCTCACATCTTTTGTGGGAAAACCTAGAAAACAAAAACATGCAATTTGCAGATTAGTGTCTACCAATATTGTACAAAGGAGGTCAATGCTATTTTCTTAATTCATCTTGTTATTACTACCATTCTATTTACTTTTTCTTTAAGATTTCTTAGAACCTTTCTTTAACCTAAAAACTGCATTTCTATTGATAATGAACTAAAACTCCTCAAAGGGTAAAACCAGAAAAAAGTTCTGCACAGCAAAACTCTTCAGCATGTTAGCTAACTATTCTCCAGTCAGAGGGGAGGGTCTGAGACATGAGCTATAGCTGATACCAGAAAGATTTGTTGATTTCTACAGCAGCATTCTTGTGTCAGCTGTAACCTAAGTCGGTATTTTGGAATAAATGATTAATAGTCTCATTTAGCCTTCATTGTCAGGGGAGCACCAGCAGTAAACATTCAGCTAACGTTAGCTAACAAGGAAGTGTTGCTGGTGGACACAAATATAGTACAACAAAGTTATATTTACAAAATACAAACAACAAAAATGCTCAAACTTACTTGTGAAAGTTATCCCCTGAGCCATGGTCTCAATAGTCCGCCGATTAGAGCAAGAATAAACCGCACAGAGCTCAGGCATCATGTTTACTGCTATTGTTATGGTTTGTGTCTGCCGGAAGCCTGACCGATCTAAGATGGCGGCCGCATTTCCTGCGCCCGAGCGGCCAATAGGGGGTTTATCAATTATAATGTCTATGATTTTCTTCTGAGTAAAAGGTAAGGCTTCTCTCTTGGTGTTTTAAAACCCTACAGCTGTATAATTATTGTGAATTTAAAGTAAAATATGAAATAATACTTCGCTGAGTGAAAGAAAAAAACAAGCCGTCAGAACCGCCGGTAACCGGCAGAATGCTGCTAATGTTCGCTAGCTTGTTGTCAACTTTACTGTCTTAAACTATCAGCTGCTTGTTTGTTTAACATATTAGCTCCAGGGTTATCCACGTTATTTTTGAGTAGCCTCATGGAGAAACGCTGATGCTAGCAACATCCGGTGAGATACCGTAAGTAGCACATACTCATTGGTTTACATTATGAGGTTTTGTTGCTAGTAGCAGTTTATTTGAACATTTGAAGAGGATTTTAAAAAATATTTACCCCCAAAAAATGTAGTCACGCGCCTCGGGAAGACGTTGCGCTGATGGCGCTTGTACTAACAACCAGAGAAAATTAAATCTGTAGCTACAAGAGCGATGTTTAGAACATGCACCTCCAGAGTGAGAGAGCGTGCAGCTGCGAGGGTCGGTACGGTTCTCGCCGCCTCTCCAGAGATGAGGAACCCAGAAGGATGTGGCTAAAAAATCTTAACTTGAAACCACCACAAACTTTATTTGTGCGTTCCTTTCATTTTATTGTGAAAACCCCCAGAGAGGAACACCCGCATCCTACTTTGTAGTTGGATATGACAAACCTCCGAAGAAGAGACACCGAGTAGTAAAGAGATCTGACAGCAGTCTCACAACAACAACAGGAATTATTTCATGTATACAATTTTCTGAATAGTTATAATTTAACGTGCATTTAGACTGCTGTTATTAACCTAAAAGTGCCATCCTGCTGTTTGTATTTCATCTGATGTAGAAACTAAAACCCAGGCTTGGTGACGAGGGATTTAAGGCTCAGACTCGGCTCTACGTCTGCTTTTAAGTAAATAAGATTGTGTCACACCTCTTTCAACAAAACACAACCAACCTTATTACGATGTAGGTACTGATAAGCCTCAGAGCTTTTAAGATTGTTTATTGCCTCGCTGTCAGACGCAACTGAGTTCAGAAAGTAGCTAAAATGCTACTGTACGTTAGCTTTGGCCAGACTTTAAGACCGTCCCCCCCCCACCTCTCTGCTTGAGCAGGCAGACGGAGTGTAACGGTGTCCCGTTTGAGCTGTGACAGCTGGTGTTCATGCATGTTTTCAGTCTCTAAAAGCCCAGAAAAAGAGGATTAGCATGAAGGAATCGCATCGTCTCAATGTAAACAAATGCGGACCGGAAGTTGCTAGCATCTTTTGCGCAAAGCATCACGGGCCGTGAGAATAACGTGGATAGATTAAATTGTTTTCCTGTATGAAAGTCGGAGAATTTCACTCTGAGCGCAGAGGTGAGGGGGGAGACTCTCGGAGCCGCAGCTTAGCCTGCACTCCCCCTCCTCCTTTCCCCGCGGTCACCGGTGTTCAGAGTTCGGGACTTTTATTGCAACTAGTGTTGTCACGATACCAAAATTTCAGTATTCGGTACCGGTACCAGTGAAAATCCACGGTTCTCTGTACCAATTTCGGTACCAAACAAAAATTTAGTTTAGACTAAATTTACCAATAAAAACATTAATTTTCCTGTAAAGTGCTTTGAGATGATATCTTCTGTGAATCAGTGCTGTATATTAGAAAAATGAACTGAATTACTATTGTACTACTATCATGTTTTTAATGTACTTTTATTTAATCAAAATGTGTTTTTGTTCATATATTTTTGTAAACCTGCTAGTTATCCAGACATGAACATCTAGTTAGAACAGCTTTTTGACAAACTGATTTTAAGGACATAAACACTGACTGAGCCATTCATTGTTGTTCATCTTTTGGAAACACATTACAATCATTAAAAAAAGAAAAACTCCGGTCTGTGAGCACTCAACGCCTTTATGTCATCCTGTTAGTTTGTTACCCTAATTAAACGTATAGGAGATGTAAATAGTTAATAAAGACGATGGTGTATTCACCACACTCTATAGTACTGATTCTGACACATGTGAAATTTTTGAAAGAGACTAGTCTGAACGGTCATGTCGCATTAAATCCGCCTCCTACGTCACTGATCAGCGGAGGTGAGCGTCGTGTCAGGACGTTCCTGATGACAAGCGCTGACAGAGGGATTCAGGGGTCTGTCTGGACATCCTGTCAAGTTTTGGAATTAAAAATACAAGAAAGCGGAGAACGGGAGGTGCTGCTGGAGCGAAGCGTCTCTCCTGTCGGTCTCCGTGACAGCGGGGGGGGTATCTCCGTGAATGAACTTTATTTACCACATCAGCTGGTCCACCGCTCGCCGTCACTCTGCGTTCTCCCAGTAAATGCACGAATCATGTAGCCTGGCAAGCCATCCTATATATGTGTATATAAACTCTGCAAAGCAAGAATTTGGTCTAGTTCACTAGGCTACGAAACATGCGCATCAAGGATCCGGGTTTAGACGGGTCCTAGGTACTACCGGTACCTACGAAATCTTGGTACCGTGACGTTTACATTTTTGTAGTACCAGGTCGGTACCGAAGTACCGGTTCTTTTGACAACACTAATTGCAACAATCATTAAACTTGTAAATATACATAAAAGTATTATCATCATTATATATTTTATGTACTATATATTCTATTTGAATTCAACTTGAACAAGCAAACAGCTTTCAGACTATTTCACAGCTCCTCATTACCACAGCTTAACTCAGGCTCTTGGACCTTCTACAGTGGCTCTGAATAACTTTAGCTAAAATTATTATTTAAACCATCAACTCATTTTAATAAAACAGACAGGCCCACAATAAAAATGCAGGTTTAAGCAGCTTTTCAGAGTTTTCATTAAATAATTGCACTGACTTTCCACAACAGAATGATAGTTAAAGTACCTGTAACACTTTTAGGATCCATTTATGTTCATTTTGAATTAGTTTTCCACTAATATCAACATCCCATAAAAAAAACCATACTTTTTTGCAAGTTTACTTCTTAATTTCAAATCTCTATTAGTAGATATGTAGGTAAGAGAAAAAAAATATCGCTGATTTTTAATCTCTGAAAATATTCAGATAACCTGAGAGTTCCTCAGTTACTTTCCATCAAAATTCTGAGAATAAGAAATCAAGGATTTCATTTAATTCTCTCGTTATAAAAGGGTTTAGCTTGTCTGTATCTGAAACACAACCCCAGCACCTTGTCTGTGTTAGAATCTCCTTTGGGTTTTAGCATGAACCTGTCTATTTACTGGGAAACCTGCTTTTGACCAACATGTTTTCTGTGACTCTCGGATTTTCTGCTCCGTTTCATATCAGACTCTGCGTCGTGACACGAAAAAAAAGACTCAGAAACAAAGACTGTCAAGAGTTTCTCTGAACACGTCTAGTTTACGAGTCTTTACAGTCTTTCTCCATCGTGCTCGCCTGTCCTCCGTGCTCGCTGAAGTTTCTGTGTTGGTGTTTCGGGTGCCGCCACGCTAGCGCAGCGTCTTTTTGCCAAGCTGTCTCCGTGACTGTGATTGGTCAAATAATGACTCGTGACCCACTAACAAAGATGGTTTATGAACGAGTGAAGACCCACTCCTCCTTAAAAAAAAAACTCTTCGATTCACGCGAACGTCATATTTGGCTTCATAAACGTCAATTTTTGCCGAAAAGCGAAACGTTTGCAAGTATGAGACAAACGTATTTTAAATTCACGCCAATACTAACAAAATTTAAGACTTTACTACATCAATTTAAGACTTTTCAAGACTTTTCAAGGGTCTTAATTTTCCTTAAATCAATTTCAAGACTTTTAAGACTTTTCAAGACTCCGCGGATACCCTGTTATATATTAATTATGTCATACCATGTGTCTGGTTTTGTGAAAAGAACTTGATAAAGTGTGTTTTTTAGCTGGGTAAACACCTTCCTCAGTAGAAATAAATGCACTGGGGGTGAATGGAGACCCATCTAAGATGGCGGCCAGCCACTACAGCAGTGCCAGTTCACGGGGCATCTACGTATTTATGTCTGTGGTCCCTGATCTCTGGAGAACACAGCTGCACCATGAGAAAGTGTGTTGGGGCTTATATTGGACCTGCAGTCAGTCCTGTGACAAATAAATTGCTACGGTTCTTCTCTCTAGTGTACTGGTGGCAAACAGTGCACCTCAATTGTGCAGATTCAGGTTCATAATGTAGCCAGTGTCTTTCCACACTGCCATCTCCAGTTTGCCACTTTTCATTAAATTTTCTGGTTGCCACTGATCCTGGTGGTTTTTCTAACAGTTTGACGAGGTATCTTTTTGAAGGCTGACTGACTCCAGTTAAAAACCTCCACATTCTGCTGCTAATTTTAACACAAAGCTAACGTCTACCTTTATAAACAGTGAATGGGGTAGACACTGATAAACATAACTAATTTGGTGCACATATTTACTCGCCATGTGGCGGATGGCACTCCAAAATTTACTCGCCAAATGGAGCAATTTGCTTGCATTTGGCAAGTGGCAAGTGTTAATTTTGGACCTTCTCTGTCACTACATGCTTGCTTAGTATGAGGATTGATGTAAAGACACTGACACGAGCCAGTGACTCCATGAAATCTTCTGGGTTCCTTATATAGGAAACTTTTTACTGAATGGCTTAATGAACTATTCTGTATTGGAATGTTTACTTTGTGAAGCGCCTTGAAATTAATCTTGTCATGATTTGGTGCTATATAAATAAACTGAATTGAATTGAATTACTAAATAATAAACTATTGTGAAAAATTTATTTTCAGCCAGTCATCACTTCCTTTTCTTGAAATGCTTTACCATTAAGATGTCCCGCACATGAGACATAACTATTATCAACCAAATTACAGCCATGTGGCCCAGTTTGTTAAAGGATTAATCATTCTTCTGTATATTGTTTCAACAGAAAATAAAGCAAGACAACATCACCCTAGATGTCATCGGAGTCATGGAAGACAGAGCAGAGCCAGGGATGCTGTTGGTTGTAACCCCAGACAACCAACAGTACTCCATTGCCGAAGCGCTGTGGGCTTTAGATGAGGAGGTGGCTGCAGGAGACTGCAAAGTAGTAGTGACACTAGAGGGGACCATAATTACCCAAATTAAAAAATGTTAAATTAATTGGTTTGCTACCAAAGGGCTGCCAAGGAAGCAAAACACAAGTACCTCATTGAAATCATTAATTCAAACTCACGTGTTCTGTTTGATACCTTAAACGTTGTTTTGAATGCTGATTGCCAGGCCTATTTTGAGTCCTCTGTGGCTAATTGTGACAACTTCCATTATTTTTTTGTCAATAAGGTTGCAACCATTAGGGCTGGGATCCTTCCATCCTCTCATGACCCAGTAGCACTGATTCCACCTATGGTCATGTTAGATTCTTTTCAGCCACTGTCACTCACTCAGTCACAGGAATTGGTTTCTCACTCAAATCCATCAGGCTCTCCCTACGATGCTCTTCCAGCTCATTTATTTAAAGAGGTATTTAATACATTGGCCCCCTCTGTTTTGTGCATTATTAACAGCAGTTTGAGGTCTGGTGTTGTTCCTAAACATCTAAAACATGCAGCTGTGGTACCCCTGCTGAAGAGACCAGAGTTAGATGCATCCGTGTTATCTAATTACAGGCCAGTATCACATTTGACCTTTCTATCCAAGATTTTGGAAAACGTTGTGCATGACCAATTGATGTTATTCTTGGATGGTTCTGGAATCCTGGAGGTATTTCAATCAGGTTTTAGGAAGGGCCACAGTACAGAATCTGCACTTTTAATGGTGCTTAATGATATTATGTTAACAAATGACGCTGGGAATGCCATTCTACTGCTGTTACTTGACATGACTGCTGCGTTTGATACGGTAGATCACACCATTTTAATACATCGCTTAGAGAAGTGGGTAGGCATCACTGGCTTAGCGCTTCAATGGATACACTCATATTTAAGTACAAGAAGTTTTAGTGTGAGAATGGGTGACTTTTCATCTGCTCCATCAGATCTTACCTGGGGAGTACCTCAGGGATCAGTGTTAGGACCGACTGTCAGATTTATGTTCCCCTATGTAGTGATGCTCATGGGTTGACCAGTTCTCTTTTAGATTGTATGGATGATGTCAGGTTATGGATGGCTTTTAACTTTTTGAATTTTAATGAGAAAAAGACTGAAGTTATCATTTTTAAACCAAATGATAGAGGGGGTGTGGAATGTCAATTTGATCTCTCTGTGTTGGCTCCCTATGAGAAAGACATGGTGACCAGTCTGGGTGTGAAATTTGATGCATCCCTAGGATTTGATAATCAGATAAATTCTGTTGTTAGATCGTGCTTTTTTCACCTGCGTCGAATTGCTAGGCTTAAACCATTTCTGTCACGTGACCATTTGGAAACAGTAATCCATGCATTTATTACTTCATGACTGGATTATTGCAATTCTCTTTATGCTGGTATTAATCAAGCTTCAATCTCCAGACTACAAATGGTACAAAATTCAGTTGCTAGGTTTCTAATGGGGGCCAGAAGAAGGGATCATATCACTCCCATTTCTGGCATCCTTGCATTGGCTCCCTATTCGTTTAAGAATTCATTTTAAGATTCTTGTTTTTGTTTTTAAATCACTACTGGGAATTGTACCACCATATTTGTGTAACCTTCTAACCCGATATGTCCCATCACGACCGCTTAGGTCTACTACACTGGACCTTTTGGAAGTTCCAAAGGTAAATTGGGTCACCAGGGGAGAGTGGGCTTTTTCATTTCTTGGACCTAAATTATGGAACGATCTCCCGCTGGTGGTTAGACAGGCTCCATCACTGGATGTTTTTAAGAGTAGATTAAAGACCCATTTTTATTCTTTGGCTTTCTTAGGAGTTGTGGTGCGACTTGATCATCCTCTAGTGTTTTTACAGCTATTGTCTGGGTTTTAGAATTTTATAGATTTTACTGTTTAAGTAGGTATGATGTATTTTTATTTATTTATTTATTTTTGTATCATGTAAAGATCTTTGGGCATGATAAGTGTAAGAAGTAAATAAATGATGATGATGATCCCAGATGGCCCTCTAGGACTTGGCAATGTTCTGCGTCATACCGAAACGTACTGTGTTTTTTCAAGGTGTTTTCAAGGAGTTTACCTGGTGTCAGATATGAAACTTTTGTTACCTAGTAAATACGAACTGAGACTTCACACCAAGGCAGGACTCACTCAAACAGGGTGGATAGAAGGTGGGGCTTCTTCCTCCTTTTGACCAGTTTGAAGTTTAAACTTTTCAGTAAGCAAACTATTAAATTAGTGTTGTGGCTTATTACAGAGTTATTGGGTTTGAGCCCAACAGCAACTGGTAACATAATAATGTGTCTGTGTGAGTCCTGCCTTCTACAGTTCAGTCTAAACCCACCTACTGGTCAGTATTAAAACACTAATTTAGCCTCTCATTGGTCTACGTAATCACGGCGACGGAAAAGCGGGAGACTTTAATGGCGTCTAACATCAATGATTTCTGTCGTTTTTGTATGAAAAACACGCGAATATCAGGTGTACTGGGACATTGCACTACTTTGTTTGATAAAAATAAGAAGCCGCTAAGTATATCAGACAGACTTACGCACGTTGGAGTCTAAATAATCCAATGTTGATGACAAAGCCATTTCAAACAAACATGTTTCCTGAGTTGCCGCCATGTTGCTTGGGTTCGCAGCCGCAGCACTGACGTCATCAGCTACTCCCGCTCTGTGATTGGCCCAAAATATAGAGCGCTGTGATTGGCCCAACCAAAACTATAGCGAGCTGTGATTGGACAGCCACAGGCTGCGAGGGTTCCTATGAAGCGTGCCTAGACCAAACTCTGCAAAGCAAGAATTTGGTCTAGTTCACTAGGCTAAATGTTTTTAGCAGTTAGCTCAGTGTTGTAACGTGGCATTAATACCTTAATAAAATCAAACAAATGTACCAGAAATGTGGATTTAAAAAGGCATAAAACATTAGTTATAAGTAGGTCCTAGCACATACTCATCGTTAGCTATCATTACGAGTTAATTACGTAACTAACATCTCACAAGCATAAACAAGACAACGGTCATTTAAAGCTTCTCCAGATATCTAAACTGTTAACCAACCTGAAATAAAATAGTTGTAGGCTTTCAGACTTATAAAAGGCTTTTGGTTTGCAGTGTAATATGAGATTTGCCACACGAGATAGTTTGTTGTGTCGATCGCTTCAGCGTTGGGTAAATCCTCCAGCGTGTATGAAAAATCAGACTTTTAAAATGATATGAGTCATAACCTAAAGGAAGATATTGTGTCTGTGCCAGCTCATTAAGAACACTCACTTTCATCCGTCACGCTGTGTTTTATAATAGAGCAAAACATTTCCTGTCCACTATTTGAGTTCAGCGTGGCGGCATGGTCACGTGAGTGAAACCCAGCAATCATCACTTTTGATTTGCACGTGAGACTTCACTCACCGCTCAAATAGACACAAAATCTTGTTTTTATTCATTCTACTGGTAGTTTATTTTGCTCAAATTGAAATATAGGCCTGCCTCTAATTCTGGCCTCCTTCAAATAAAGGCCTGAACCAGGATGTGCTTGAGTAAATAAAGGCCTGGGCCTGTATTAGAGGATTTACGGTATGTGTTTGTTGGATCTGCTGATGCAAACAGTCAGATGAATGAGTGTCAATATGAAGATGTACAGGACTGGTTTATATCAGTCCCCTGGCCAATCAGAGACCAGAGAGTCAGGTGAGGAGGAGGACATGCAGACACAGAAGAGGAATTTGTCCTAAAGATACAGAGAAAACTAAATGATTTTAGTGTTATGACTACAATATGAAATTTCCAAGTTCCGAGGAGAAAGCGAACGCACCATTAGCGGAACAGGAGCTAAAATATCAAGATAATGTTATGTTAAACAGTTTATTTACCTGCTGGAGCAGGTTAAGACAGTGATGCCTCACTTATATCATTGTTGCTGGTTTCTTCATCACCCAGATAGCCATCCCATTTAGTAAAGTGGACCCAAACTTTAGAGCTCTTCCTCTGTGCCATGCTGCTTGCTCTGCGGCGACTAGCGACTTTCCGCTCAATCACCGGTGAAACACTTCTCGAGGGGGGAACACAACAAATGTTTGGTTGTAATTTTTCTTAGAATACAGGTCACCTGTGAGACCTGAGGTGAGATTTTAGGAGAACTCACATCACTAGATGTGATCTGTTTGACCTCATTGTTCTGAGATCATCTATGAATACCTACACTTTCAATTTGACTCCTATCTGAACACTGAGCTGTGCTGTATGAGTTTACCTGGTGTCAGAGCACATGTGTGTCTGATACCAGCCGACACCCCACACTAAGACAGGACTCACCCAAACACAGAGCAGATAGAAAGTGGAGCTGTTTCCTCATTTTTACCTGTTTGGAAATGAACAAAGTCATTAATTAAAGTATTAACATAGTGATGTTGTATAATTTACAGGATTATTGGATTTGGGTCATGATGTGTTTGTGTGAGTCCTGCCTGCTGTAGTTCAGTCTAAACCCACCTACTGGTCAGTGTTAACACTAAGTTAGCCTCTCACAGGGCTGACTCCATCATTTCAGTTCAACATTATCCTAAAACAATAACAACAGACAGGAGAAGCTAAAAAAAACAAATGAAAATAAAAATGTATAAAACACATATTATAGATAAATGTTTCCTTTAACTGACAGGTGACAAATAAAGTGAAGATGACATTGAAATGAGTGCTGTGTTCCAGTTAGTGATGCGCGGGTTAGGGTTTTCTTCAACCCGCGGGTACCGCAGATTTCAAAAAGTCTGACCCGCACCAAACCGCCCCGCATCACTTTGTCTAGTTTTACAACCCGCCCCGCCTCATTAAAAACACGTTAAAATATTGAGCTTCTTACCTCGCTGAATCTTTCCCAAACATGCGATTAGTTTGTCCCTCTTTTCTTTTAAGAATATAAACTCCCAAACAAACTTTATCCAAAATATCTTCCTCCATGGTTTTATTGATGTGGCTGCCTGCCACCTGCTTGGAGCGCACTTTGCTGCCGCGTTCTACGTGCCTACGTCATAGGGTCAAAGGTTATCTGACGTTATAACGTTTTAAAACATGACCGTGTTTAAAAAACTGTCTTAAATATTATGTTTTACAAAATTAAGCATTGATTGTCTTTATCTTTAGTGTGCATATCTATATAATATATATATTTGATGAACCCGCCCCAAACCGCACCGCACTGAAATTATAATTTATTAACCCGACCCAACCCGACCCGCGGGTAACCCGCGGGACCCGCGGGTTGGAAGACAACCCGCGCATCACTAGTTCCAGTTTGTTCATATGGGACTTTTTGGGTGTTTACTGGATCTGCTGATGGAAACAGTCTGAAGAATGAGTGTCAGTGTTAGGATGTAAAGTGTGATCACACCAGAGTGGTTTTTCATTGGTGCAACAACCTGCTGCTTCAGTGTTGGCTGCTGCTACACAGGAGGTTAGCTACAAGCCTTTAAAGGAGACATCATGAAAAACCAACTTTTTTATCCCTTACAGCTATTTTCACATTTTAAGTGTCTAAGTGTGCAAAAAGACTTATATTATTCACTATAGGTGCTATATAGGTATTTAATTATAAAGTTTTGGTCATATTTGTCCACTGGTTCAGTTTTTAAATTTGACTGTTACATTTTTTTAGTATGTCGTCACAAGAACTTCTAAATATGGTCTTGGACCTCCGGCTACACAGAAAGTAAATCTGCCATTTTTTCTTCTCGCTAAGACTGTTGTAGTCCATAGTGAAGAATGCCGAAGGCATGGGTGGAGAGCTCCAAATGCTCGGTCGTTGGGTGTACTAGTCTGCATGAATCTTTACACCGTCCTCCAGCGTGAGAAGAACTTAGAATTGCCTGGATACATTTTTTTTTTCATGGTAATGTACCAGCATCTGTGAAAAAAATACTGTCTGTTTGCGCAAAGCACTTTAAAGACGAGTGCTTCACCAACCTACGGCAGTACAGAGAAGGACTAGCTGAAAGGCTTCGACTCATTGAGGGGTCAGTTCCCACTGAGTATGGGGATGAAGGACACAGCAGCAAAGTGGTAAGCTTCATATAACTGTTAACTGACTGCAAAGTTTATTTTCTACTTTCCATTTGTGGACTCTAGCCATTTCAATAGCCTTAGGGCAGGCCGACTTTCTGCTTATGTTAGCACCATGTGGTAGTTAAGTTAGCAAAAACACTATTTTAGCATTTTGAGCTGATATTTTTCTTGTCCAACAATCTTATCTACTCAATTAGAAGTCAATAAAAGTTTTGCGTTGTGCGTCATGTAGTAAACAGGGGTCAAGGGGCTGTTATTTACATCTCACGGACAGCTAAATATGTTTTATACTTTGTGCTTGCCCACCGTGACATTAAAGGGACTATATGGACTTTGAAATTTGTATGCTCGCGATTGCCCCCTCAGGCCAAACGTGTAACTGCAGCTTCAATAGTAAGCTCGTGCACGAGGCATGCATGCTGTACTCCTGAATGAAAACAGCTGAGTCAGTCCTGCTGCTGATGGCTCTTCTAAATTGTCTTTCAAATCTGCCTTCACACAATCAGCAATGTCCAATACAGAATATAATAGAATAGAATAAAATAGCCTTTATTGATTTTGTACAGGGTACAGTGAAATTGGAGTGCCACTCCCTTTTGTGCAAAATATAAAAGAATACAAAAAATAATGCAGAAATAATATAAATATAAAATCAACAATAATATGTGCAAATATACACAGAGTAGCAGCATTAGTTGGGTTCTGTGCAGGTCACTATTGTAAGCAGAATTTTAGCATAATGAGTGAAACTCAAATAGCACATATAATTGTTAGCCTATATTACAATTATAATTGTTATATAAGTATAATTGTTATAATTGTCAGCTTCATCCAGGCCAATGCAAGGAAATTGGTCAACCTCATCCTGTGATGCACACCTACTGCACAAGAAAAATAATTTTTTTATAATCCGTGAATAGAAAGGGAGAGTGGGGATGTTACTACGGTATTAAAAAAAACAATAATAAAACATACCTTATTGATATTGGAGGTACATATTCTGAATCATACGGGTCTAAAGCTCCTTCCTTCTATTTCCAGCTCTAATCTGGAAGTAAAAACAGCAGCAAAACATGATTGTATATACTGACTAGGGATGTAACGATTCACTCAATTCACGATTCGATTCGATTGCCGATTATAAGTTCACGATTCTGATTTCTTACGATTTTTCACAACAAAATTAATTTCAGTTATTTTATGGCAAAATAAATTCTTTTTTACAATTGCCCTTTAGTCCTTGTTTCAAATTGTAACTTTCTATTGTCTTACTAACAAACTTACCATTGAACAAAGTAATAACGGTAATTAAAGATGTTATTGGAAATGATCACAAGTCTTTTTATGCTCAAAAAAGATTTTATTTATTTTTGAATGCCATCTGCATTTATGTCTCTTGTAGTAGCACTACACTAATAAAAGGATATACCGACTGGTTGAGGCGGCCAATATGGATGGTAGGTTCCAGTCAGAGAACCAGGGAAACCAGAAGTTTTCTCAGCGCGTTTATTAACAGTGAACTTGAACAGCAGGCTTATTTAACAGGAACAAGTTACTGAAGTTATGTGAGCAGCTTAGCATGTGCGTCACAGCACTCATGGGCTAGCTTTAGCATTAGCGGCAAAGGACGATCATTAAATACTATATTAGCACGCTAAAGAATAACAACAAATGCAGCTGATGGGTAACTAAACATGTAAACACCTTAGTAAGCACGAATATAACCTGAATATTCGTCTTGTTTTACTTACTTTTATATCCGTGACACACAACCGGCGCTAAACCGGAAACATGTCTGTCATAAAACCATGCACGGCCTGAAACATGGAACCAAACATTAGTTCCGTCTGGCAGAATATTAGTTCCGCTTTAGGCTTTCGGACATCTCTGGCAGTGAATCGATTTTCTTTTCTTTCTACAACGATGGATATTTAAACTAGTTTGCACTGATTTTAAATCGATTTTCGAAGCATCGTTACAACCCTACTGACATATAGCCATTGCATTTCTATGAGAATAATTTGTTACTTACACACTGTTTTCCAAACTATTGGCTTGTTCCTCATCTAAAGAGTTCTTTCAGCTCCATCGATTTGATGCTACAAAAACAAACAGAATACATCAATTACAAAAACATAGGTTATGAATCAAATGATAAAAGCCCTGCATGTTTTTGCATTTACCAAGACTTCTCATAAATGATAACCAGGGGCCTCATTTATCAAATGTTCGTAGAAACGTTCCTATATTCCCTCCTACGGATGAAATTTAGAATGTGTGTACGAACAGTCAATGTCCTGATTTATGAAACATGCCTCTCGTACGCATGTTCCTCCACAATCGTCTGATGATAAATCCCACCTGTGTGCATATAGGAGCTCGTGCCCGTGTATCGTCATTTACATACAGAAACGCCCTGAATTAACCATATTTGGTCACACTACGTCCCCAGGTCGGGAGGGGATTCCCTGGGTTTTTCTCGGAAAAAAAAGACAAACTTTATTGACAGCGAGATCGTAACACCGGACACTTGACAACGCGTGAATGATCGGGGAGCAGAGAGGTTCTGGAGGGTTGTTTTATTTGTAAAATAGAATATGGACTGGAATTGAATCAGTGCGCTGCGCTCACGGAAGACCCGTTCCCTCCGGAGTGATCTCTGCTCTGCTAAATCCTCCAATAATAATAATAAGGTTAAGAAACAATTTTTTTTTTTTTTTACTATCTGTATTTCTTTCATAATGTAAAACAAACAACAAATAAAACAAAAAACAAACAGCATTTAAATAAATTAACAATGAATGAAAAAAGCAGACAGAAGAAAAAATCTTATAAAGTTCTGCCCCTTTTTACAATACTAAATTAAAATAAGAGAAACTTAAATTTCAATATTATTGCTCTTTCTGTTCTTACATACTTATAAATATTATTACTCATTTAACTCAATACTTCACAAACACCATCTTACATTATATTTACATATTTAGTTAATACCCACATAGCAAAATTTGTCCGGCCCATCTCTGGCCCACATCCTTGCCTAAATACTGGCCCACTCTTGGCTGGGCCCTCGACCCAATAACGGCCCACTCACAGAAAAATGACACAATAGCTTTGGCCCAGGTCTGGCCCATACACTGTAAGATGACTCATTATTGTTTATATTGGCCCTGTACTGGCCTACACTCAGTGAGCCGTACTTGAATGTTGGCTGAGAGCTGGCTTAACACCTGGCCCAGTATTGGCCCATATACTGAAAATCTGAGTTGGCTGAATGTCCCCAGGCCAGCATTGGCCCACACACTGAAATTTGTCTGGCCCATCTCTGGGCCACACCCTTGCTTAAATACTGGCTCACTGCTGGCTGGGCCCTCAGCCCAGTGATGGTCCACTCACACAACAATGACACAAGTTTGCATACACTGTAAAACTAAGACAATAAAATGCTAAATGTCCAAAAAAGAAATCACAAGTTTTCAAATTTCCATGAAAATGTTTGTATTTAACAAATAATAAATACAATATAAGCAAGTTAAATGCATTGAACTCAACACATAAGAACACTGACCTTCCTCACTTTAACAAAATGTAGAATAAAAGAAGAAGAAACAATCTTTTTTATACGCCTCTCAAGATAAAAATCACGAGGCACTTCACAAAAACAAGTAAAATAAAAATTTTAAAATGATTAAAAATATCAAAAAAGGGAAAAGTAAAAATTGTGATTAAAAAAAGGATGTGGGGAAAAAAAGCAAAAGGAAAATGAATAAGAAAAGGGTAATCAGTGGATCATGGGAAAGGCAGAAATGGTAGACAGAGCAGAATGAGGAGAAGGTAGCAAAGAAGAATCAACCAAAGGTCACTCAAAAGCCACCTGAACAGGTGAGTTTTCAGCTGCTTTTTAAAGGAGACCACTGAGTCCACTGATCTCAGGCTCAGGGGGAGAGAGTTCCAGAGTCTGGGGGCCACAGCAGCAAATGATCTGTCAAAAAATAAAAATAACGCATATGTGCTACTCAAACTCACATAAAGAGTGAGGCACTTTCTTTAGCAAGGAGCCTTCTCATTCTCCCTCCCTGCTGCAAGCTGGAGTCACTGTCTCATTATTCGCTCCACCTCTGCTTCAGCAGCCACACCAACAACCGGATTTCTGCACCTATGGATATAGGAAATGGATATGCAACTTCATGAACAGGGTATCCGCGGAGTTTTGAAAAGTCTTAAAAGTCTTGAAAAGTCTTAAAAGTCTTGAAATTGATTTAAGGAAAATTAAGACCCTTGAAAAGTCTTAAAAAGTCTTAAATTGATGTAGTAAAGTCTTAAATTTTGTTAGTATTGGCGTGAATTTAAAATACGTTCGTCTCATACTTGCAAACTTTTCGCTTTTAGGCGAAAATTGCCGTTTATGAAGCCAAATATGACGTTCGCATGAATCGAAGAGTTTTTGTTTTTAGGAGGAGTGGGTCTTCGCTCGTTCACAAACTATCTTTGTTAGTGGGTCACGAGTCGTTATTTGACCAATCACAGTCAGGCAAAAAGACATTGAGGTAGCGCGGCGGCACCCGAACCACCAAAACAAACTCCATCGAGCACGGAGGACAGGTGAGCACGATGGAGAAAGACTGTAAAGACTCATAAACTAGACGTGTTCAGAGAAACTCTTGACAGTCTTTGTTGTTGTTTTTTCGTGTCACGACGCGGAGTCTGACATGAAACGGAGCAGAAAATCCAAGATTCACAGACAATCCGAGATTCACAGAAAACATGATGGTCAAAAGCAGGTTTCCCAGTAGGTTCATGCTAAAACCCACACGAGATTCCAACACAGACAAGGTGCTGGCGTTGTGTTTCAGATACAGACAAGCTAAACCCTTTTATAACGAGAGAATTAAATTCTTGATTACTTGTTCTCAGAATTTTGAGGGGAAAAAGTAACTGAGGAACTCTCAGGTTAGATCTGAATTTTTTCAGAGATTAAAAATCAGTGATGTTTTTTTTTCTCTTCCCTACATATCTACTAATACATTTTAAATTAAGAAGAAATAAACTTGCAAAAAAGTATGGATTTTTTTAATTTGATGTTGATATTAGTGGAAAACTAATTCAAAATTAACATAAATGGATCCTAAAAGCGTTACAGGTACTTTTACTATCATTCTGTTGTGGAAAGTCAGTGCAATTATTTAATGAAAACTCTGAAAAGCTGCTTAAACCTGCATTTTTATTGTGGGCCTGTCTGTTTTATTAAAATGAGTTGATGGTTTAAATAAGTTTAGCTAAAGTTACTCAGAGCCACTGTAGAAGGTCAAAGAGCCTGAGTTAAGCTGTGGTACTGAGAGGAACTGTGAAATAGTCTGAAAGCTGTTTGCTTGTTCAAGCTGAATTCAAATAGAATCTATAGTACATGAAATATATGATGATAATAATACTTTTATGTATATTTACAAGTGATGTTGGAGCTAAAAGGCAGAATAGAAGTTTTTTTTACTTAATCTCGCATTAGAATTTCACATGGTCCCACATTGAGTAATCTTTGTCTCACATTTGGCGAGCTGGGGTCTGGCCACCCTACTTGAGAATGATTTCAGTATTTTGGAATATTTTCAGATGTGGTATGTGAATTAGTCTCATAATCATTGTTAATATGATCTCTAGTAATTTTCTGATCAATTCTGTCATTATATTTTTCATTTTTTTTGAGCAGAGTGACCGTGGTAGAAAATTGTTTGCATTTTGCAAAAAATCCCATTGATGATTTTAAAAAATGATTCTAACAGGTTATTGTTGCAATAAAAGTATGTAAATGTCAAGTCACTACAAAACCCAGTAGATGCATAGATGCTAATCTGCAGCATACGAGGACCTTGTTCCGGCTGGGCGGGGGTTAGTTGTCACCTTTTTCACACCCTCTAAGTTTGCAGGTAATACAATTAGATTCATGTAAACTATTAAAATCCCAACAATTGATCTTGTCCCAGTCACCACACCTGTTGACTTGTCTGACTCAGTCAGCCTGGCAGACACTGAGATCTTTTCTGTTTCTTCTGAAAGAAGCTCCCAGTGGCCAGAGGAGTTCGAAATTCCCAAATTCCCTGTAGATGTTGAGTATAGGCTTCGCCAAGGTAACCTGCTGTATCTCAGGGATGGCGTCTGTCTCAAAGTAACAAAAGAGCTGAAGCATGATATCCTTCAGAAATTGGCAGAAACCATGTATTCATTTAAAGCATACCCAACTAAGGAAGAGTTTGAAGCTGTTGCAAAAGCCTTAGTACAAGCACATCCATACCTTAAAGAATCAGGGTCACCCTGTGGATGGGATGGGTGGAAGAATAGTCTGAAGTTAAAAATGGGGAACTATAGAACCAAGATGCGCCAGCTGGGCCGACTGGATGTCGCTGTGAATGGTGGTAAACGTGGAAAGTGCTCCACGAGTGGTGACCCTCCCAACAAAGACATTAAAAAGCCAAAGAAAGGAGAAATAAACTTCCTGCCCAATTATCCAGAAGGAATGGATGACCACAACCTGGAAGAAGCCCGTCAGGTTTTAGTAAATGAAATGATGAAGAAAAAACCAAATGGATCCATCGTAAAGAGAATAGATGACGTTTGCACTTCGCAGAAAAGAAGTTGTTGAAGGCAAGCCCCCAGTCAGCCAGACGTTACATCGATGGTCAGCTCTTTTTACAGAAAGTCAGGTTTGTATAAATATTAAAAATGCCTTATGTTCTTTTATTTTAATTACACTTTTAAGAGAGTTTATGTTTCAGATCTTGTTGCTGATAGTGCTGCACAACTGTTAGCATTTTTTTCATGCAAGTTTTATTTAATCAAATTTATATAAGGAATGTTATATTGTGCATACCTTATAGTACTGGGGGTAATTGGTAATTTGTCATCTATTTAAACCTTATTTGTTATGTTTCAGATTTTTCAGGAGTTCAGCAGAGTGGTGGGGAAAAGTCTCAAAGACTACTTCTTTGATGCACTAGACCGGTTTTCTCCCAGCTTGATGGACCTGTTCAGGAAGAAGAGAGGCCTTACTGGCCAGCTTCAGGCAGCAATTCTACACCAGACAAAGGTAATATTACTTAAAATTAGTTGTATACATCAGACCAGTCTGTATCTTTCCACAAAGGTTATAAGATTCTAAATATCTCCAACTTTTTTTTCTCACAATCTTTCCTATTTTGCTGCTATCTTTCATTTACTTGCTTAATATTACTTATTATATAGTGCATTCTCTTTCATCTCCTTGGTCATTATTACAACTTTTCCTTTCTCTGTTTTGATTTGTATTTCTTTTCTGTTGTACTTTCTCTTCTGTGCAGAAAATAACAGATCTCTTTTTCATTTTTCTTTGCCAGTTTCTGCCTCACTCCAATTTTTTATCACCTCCTTCTTATGTTTAGTCCCATTATGTTTTTATTTTATTAATTTTGTCTTGTTCTCTGTACTATCTAGTTTGTAAAAGTTGTTTACTTTTCTTAATATATTTCAGACCACTGAGCCTACAGATGTGAGGTGCCTGTGCCTTCGGGCCGGTCATCTTGGGAGATGATCCTTCTGATTTCTTCAAGACATCTTCTGTAAGTACATTAGTTTTGAATTTGTTTGGAAGTGTTAAAACTGCCTGTTTTTTATTTTTATACTCTGTTGTGAAGAAATTATATTAATTTTGTCACTGTTTCTTATAATATTCTGCCTATTGCTAAACAGACTTTGGCCCAACAATTCACCATCTTTGTAGTTAGTTCCTTCAGTCAAAAAGGTTATTAAACATTTTAAAAATATTGAAAAATTTAATGTTAATGTTTTACTGTACTGTAGGAAAAAATAGGAAGCTATAACAACCAGGTAACTTACCCTGCTTAGATAGCAGTTACAAGGCTTCAGTTTTGTTCATTTTAAAGATTTGGATTATTACTTCTTTTTAAAATTTTTTCTTTCTCTGCAAGGATCCAGCTGACAAGCCCTTGTACAGCCAAACTGCCGTGGGGATCCTCTGTATCGATGTCCTCAGATCAACCCTGCCAGAGTGGGAATCATCATGGAAGGGATCATGGTGATGGATGACATGGACAACCTTCCTCAGTCTTTCTGTGTCCTTTTTGGACTGATCTACACACTGCACCTGGAATATCCTAAGTGTATGAAAAACACTTTCTGCTTCGTCCAACAGGTAATGCTCGGCCTGGGTAAAAGTGAGCTGACACCCAAAATTCAGACTCTGAAAAATCAGCTCTCCATGTAAGCTCCAAGTTGTTTCACTATTTTAGAAGCCAGGGGCTTAGTTCATAACATCATTTCACACAGTTATTGTGTTACGAAACTGAACAAGGGTTCATTCACCAGTTAAACCACTAAGCAAACCTGGTGTTAGATTGACAAGGTCAAGGTGTGCTGAAGAGCTTTTCTGCAACTTTTTTATGTAAGTTTTAGAATATTTAGAGCCTGGGGTTTTTGTCACTGGTGCACACCCACCAGCATTTTTGGAAATTTTCTACAGTTTCTAAACTGAAATCCTGTCCTGTACTGTTTACATATTGTGAGGAATTTCACCTAGCATCTTCATGTTGATCAAAAGTAAATTAAAGATGTTGTGATGATGTGAAAACAAATCAGTCTTAAAAAGTCTTAAATTGATGTAGTAAAGTCTTAAATTTTGTTAGTATTGGCGTGAATTTAAAATACGTTCGTATCATACTTGGAAACTTTTTGCTTATGGGCGAAAATTGTCATTTATGAATCCAAATATGACGTTCACGTGAATCAAAGAGTTTTTGTTTTTAGGAGGAGTGGGCCTTCGCTCGTTCACAAACCATCTTTGTTAGTGGGTCACGAGTCGTTATCTGACCAATCACAGTCTGGCAAAAAGACGCTGCGGTAGCGCGGCAGCACCTGAACCACCAAAACAGAAACTTCAGCCAGCACGGAGGACAGGTGAGCACAATGGAGAAAGACTGTAAAGACTCGTAAACTAGATGTGTTCAGAGAATCTCTTGACAGTATTTGTTGTTTCTGAGTCTTTTTTTTTCCGTGTCACGTCTGATATGAAACGGAGCAGAAAATCCGAGTCACAGAAAACATGTTGGTCAAAAGCAGGTTTCCCAGTAAATAGACAGGTTCATGCTAAAACCCAAATGAGATTCCAACACAGACAAGGTGCTGGCGTTGTGTTTCAGATACAGACAAGCTAAACCCTTTTATAACGAGAGAATTAAATCCTTGATTACTTATTCTCAGTGATGATTTTTTTCTCTTCCCTACATATCTACTAATACATTTTAAATTAAGAAGAAATAAACTTGCAAAAAAGTATGGATTTTTTTAATGGGATGTTGATATTAATGGAAAACTAATTCAAAATTAACATAAATGGATCCTAAAAGCGTTACAGGTACTTTCACTATCATTCTGTTGTGGAAAGTCAGTGCAATTATTTAATGAAAATGCTGAAAAGCTGCTTAAACCTACATCTTTTATTGTGGGTCTGTCTGTATTATTAAAATGAGTTGATGGTTTAAATAAGTTTAGCTAAAGTTATTCAGAGCCACTGTAGAAGGTCAAAGAGCCTGAGTTAAGCTGCGGTAACGAGAGGAACTGTGAAATAGTCTGAAAGCTGTTTGCTTGTTCAAGTTGAATTCAAATAGAATATGTATTACATGAAATATATAATGATGATAATAATACTTTTATGTATATTTACAAGTGATGTCAGAGCCAAAAGGCAGAATGGAAGTTTTTTTTTTTTACTTTATTTCATTGCATTAGGATTTCAGATGGTCCCACATTGAGTAATCCTTGTCTCACATTTGGTGAGTTGGGATCTGGTCACCCTACTTAAGAATAATTTCAGTATTTTGGAATCTTTTCAGATGTGTTTTGTGAATTAGTCTCATAATAATTGTTAATATGATCTCTAGTAATTTTCTGATCAATTCTGTCATTATATTTTTCAGTTTTTTTGAGCAGAGTGACCGTGGTAGAAAATCGTTTGCATTTTGATTAAAAATTATTCTAACAGGTTATTGATGGAATAAAAGTATGTAAATGTCAGGTCACTACAAAACCCAGTAGATGCATAGATGCAAATCTGCAGCATGCAAGGACCTTGTTCCAGGTGGGCGGGGGTTAGTTGTCACCTTTTTCACACCCTCTAAGTTTGCAGGTAATACAATTGGATTCATGTAAACTATTAAAATACATTTTTTTTTTGTTCTCCTATGCCAGTTGTTTGCTTGCATTTCTGTACCACGTGACTTGATGTACCATTGCTACAGCCTTGCTGTCCCAAACGCGACGTGTCCTACCGCAATGCAGTATTTAAAAAGAATATATTAGTGTTTAACAGTTGATTAGTTCATTGCGATAAAGTCTTGATTTTTATTTTCTAAGGTCTTAAAAAGTCTTGAAAAGGTCTTAAATTTAAGTTTGAGATTCCTGCATATACCCTGTATGTAGCATAAAGATGAAACATGTATAAATAACAGTACCTTTACCAAAAATATTGTGTTCTCATAATCACAATTATGCTACTTATTGGCTGCATGTTTGCAGCATTGTTCTAGTGAATGTTCAATTTAAATTGGTTTGTTAACATGAAAACCATGTTCAGCTGAGCTCATACTGATGGTAGTTTGAGCTGTTTCAAGCAAGCAGCCTAAACTTGTAAGTCAGCTTAAAGTTGTAATATGGCATGTGTTCAGTAGTAAGGTGAGAAATCTGTTGCTTTTAAAAAGCAAGTCATGTTCTCTGACTTATGCAGCTGTTGAAAGTTAAAGCTTGCAACGTGAAATAAAAAAAGATGTGAAATGTTTTTTGTTTTGCTTTTCTTGTTTGAATTTTTTATAACAGATTTTTGAGTTAAATCAATTTAGAATGCAGTTTACTGCATTTTTCAAGTATACTGATTATAAGAAAAAATTGACTTATATTTTTATTTAAATCAACTTAGAAACAATTACACAAGACTTAAACAATTAGGTATATGAAATATCTAAAGAAATTGACATTGCAAGAGATTTTGAGTTACATCAACTTTGAAAGAATTATACTCCACTTAAAATTTTAAGTCTTTCAAATATCCTGAGAAATTTACATTGCAAGATATTTTAAGTTCAATCAACTTGTAAATAATTATACTGGACTTAAAATATAAAGTATATTAAATATTCAAAGAATTAGACATTGCAAATCATTTTAAGTTGACTCAACTTTCAACTAAGTGCATTGTACTTATAAAGTCAAGTTATCATCCTACATTACTTAAATTTTTTAGGGCAACCGGTTTACAAGCTTTTTGGACTCCTCTCAGCCTAATAATTACAGACCCATTTCTAAATTGCCCCTTATCTCTAAAATCTTAGAAAAAGTTGTGGCCGATCAACTGATTACTTTTCTGGAAATTCACAACAACTTTGATAAATTCCAATCTGGTTTTTGTAAAAATCATTCAACAGAAACAGCTTTGCTCAAAGTTTCCAGTGACATCATGATGGCTGCAGACAATGGGGAATTTACAGTCTTAGTATTGTTGGATCTTTCTGCAGCTTTTGACTCTGTTGATCACAGCACCTTAATTAACAGACTTCATGACTCGTTGGGAATCTCTGGAACTGTTCTAGACTGGTTCAGATCGTACCTTTCTAACAGAAGTTTCAGTGTCTGTATAAACCAAATCTATCAGCCTATCAGCGATCACTAGCTGGCTAGAAGATAACTTCCTTCAGTTAAACTCTGAAAAGACAATGTCTGATCATTGCCCCTGAGAGCATGGCTCCTCTGATTAGTCAACAACTTGGTCATTTAGCTTCTGCTGTCAAGTCAAACATGAGAAATTTGGGTGTTGTTTTTGACCAATCAATGTCTCTTGAAGGTCACTCAAAAACACTGGTCAGAAACTGTTTTTATCACTTGAGAAATATCTCCAAACTACGAAGGTTGGTGTCAAAACATGAGCTTGAAATGGTTATCCATGCCTTTATCTCCTCCCGTCTAGATTACTGTAACACACTTTTCACATGTTTTAACAAAAAAGCCCTTGACCGCCTTCAGTTGGTCCAGAACTCTGCAGCCATCCATCCATTTTCTCCCGCTTATCCGGAGTCGGGTCGCGGGGGCAGCAGCTTAAGGAGGGAAGCCCAGACCTCCCTCTCCCCAGCCACTTGGGCCAGCTCCTCCGGGGGAATCCCAAGGCGTTCCCAGGCCAGCCGAGAGACATAATCTCTCCAGCGTGTCCTGGGTCTTCCTTTGGGTCTCCTCCCGGTTGGACGTGCCCGGAAAACCTCACTAGGGAGGCGTCCAGGAGGCATCCTAATCAGATGCCCGAGCCACCTTAACTGGCTCCTCTCGATGTGGAGGAGCAGCGGGTCTACTCCGAGCCCCTCCCGGATGACCGAGCTCCTCACCCTATCTCTAAGGGAGAGCCCAGCCACCCTGCGAAGAAAACTCATTTCGGCCGCTTGTATCCGCGATCTCGTTCTTTCGGTCACTACCCAAAGCTCGTGACCATAGGTGAGGGTAGGAACGTAGATCGACCGGTAAATTGAGAGCTTCGCCTTTCGACTCAGCTCTCTCTTCACCACGACAGACCGGTACAACGCCCCCATCACTGCAGATGCAGCACCAATCCGCCTGTCGATCTCACGCTCCACCCTTCCCTCACTCGTGAACAAGACCCCGAGATACTTAAACTCCTCCACTTGGGGCAGGACCTCGTCCCTGACCTGGAGAAGGCATTCTACCCTTTTCCGACTCAAGACCATGGTCTCGGATTTAGAGGAGCTGATTCTCATCCCAGCTGCTTCACACCCGGCTGCGAACTGCTCCAGCGAAAGCCGGAGATCACGTTCTGACGAAGCCAACAGGACCACATCATCTGCAAAAAGCAGAGACCTGATCCTTAGGCCACCAAAACGGATCCCCTCACCACCTTGGCTGCACCTAGAAATTCTGTCCATAAAAGTTATGAACAGAATCGGTGACAAAGGGCAGCCTTGGCGGAGTCCAACTCTCACCGGAAACGAGCCCGACTTACTGCCGGCAATGCGGACCAAGCTCTGACACTGGTCGTACAGGGACCTAACAGCCCGTATCAAGGGGCCTGGTACCCCATACTCCCAGAGTACCCCCCACAGGGCCCCCTGAGGGACGCGGTCGAACGCCTTCTCCAAATCCACAAAACACATGTAGATTGGTTGGGCGAACTCCCACGCACCCTCCAGGACCCCCCCAAGGGTATAGAGCTGGTCCAGTGTTCCACGGCCAGGACGAAAACCACATTGCTCCTCCTGAATCCGAGGTTCGACTATCCGACGGACCCTCCTCTCCAGAACCCCTGAATAGACCTTACCAGGGAGGCTCAGGAGTGTGATCCCCCTGTAGTTGGAACACACCCTGCGGTCCCCCTTTTTAAATAGGGGGACCACCACCCCGGTCTGCCAATCCAGTGGAACTGCCCCCGATGTCCACGCGATATTGCAGAGCCGCGTCAACCAACACAGCCCCACAGCATCCAGAGCCTTAAGGAAATCCGGGCGGATCTCATCCACCCCCGGAGCCTTGCCACCGAGGAGTTTTTTGACCACCTCAGTGACCTCAGCTCCAGAGATTGGAGAGCCCAACCCAAAATCCCCAGACTCTGCTTCCATCCTGGAAGACGTGCCGGTGGGATTGAGGAGGTCTTCGAAGTATTCGGCCCACCGATTCACAACGTCCCGAGTCGAGGTCAGCAGCACACCCTCCCCACTGTAA